>CM038596.1:8005409-8132261 GCA_021533255.1 Ceriops tagal
AAAAAAACCCTACCTTACACGGAAAAAAAACATAAACGGCAAAGGTGGGTCATTGGCCACAGAGAGAAAACAAGGGAGGAATGGCTGGACAGCAAAGAGAGAGTACACTGCTGGACAGCAAGAGAGGGTGGACAGCAAATCACAAATCAGAAAAGGTGGAACGGCCAAACACAAAACAGCACGCCAAAACCAAAGAGTGAACAGCAAAACCACCACCGGCTGAAAGAGAGAGAACGTCCAACCAACCATTCGGCCAACACAAAGAGAACCGTCCAAAGAGAGAAACCAGTCAACACAAGCTAGGGTATTCAGCCAAGAGAGAAAACACAACCTTGAGAGAAAACCCTAGACGTCTAAGTGAGGAGACAACTGGCCAAGCACAAAGGAGGAACCATCCAACATAAGAAAACGTTCGGCCAACACAAGCTAAACGGCAAAGCAATCAACCAGCAAAAGAGGTGTGGACGACAAGGAGGAGAACGGCCAAGGCAAGGTGAATAGCAATAAGGAGAGCACAGTCACAACACACCAATGGCAAGTGAGACCTTGGTGAGTCAAAACCCTACAACAAGGAAAAGTCAACCGGCTAGACAGCAAGAGTGAACACACGGCAAACCAAGGGAGACCTTGGACAGAAAGGGAAACTGGGCAATGACTGGAAGGAAATCGTGTGACTCACGGTAAGAGGAGAGGCAAACGCACCATTGGTAAGAAAGGAGACAGCACACCGTCTGTAAGGGAAGAGAGGAGAAACCGTGAAAGAGGAGACCATCGAGAGAGCAAACCAAGCTGCCCAGAGGTGTGAAACAGACAAGGGCAAACCAGAAACATACATGAGTCGTGAAACCAGCAAAGCGTTCAAACCAGAAACGTGCGTGAGACGTGAAACGCCAAACCAGAAACGTAAGGTAGGTCGTGAGACGTGGAACGGCAAACCAAAAACGTGAGGCGAGCCGTGAGACAGTGAGATCGTGAAATAGGAGACAGGTGAGATCGTGAGACGGTGAAAGCAGGAGCTGTGTGAGACAACCTAAAGAAGGAATTCGGCGAAGCATCGAAAAGTACTCAACGTATTTCTAGATTTCTTCAAGAGAGGTTAAAGAGCGTTGTGGTGAACTTCTAAGTGGCATTGAAACAGCCATTCAATTCAACAGAGGCAAGACAAGCTAGAAGAAGGGTAGACACAGTAAGTGACACTCTTTGTATTGTACTTGCTTAGTATTTGCAATAGTGAAAGGAGCAGAGAATTAAGATATCCATTGTAACTGGTATTCTCAAGTATAGTAGATTGTCTTAGTAGAGGGAGAGTCCCTACCACCGTGGATATACGTCACGTTGACGGAACCACGTAAATCTCGTGTGTCCTTACTTTGTTTTACATTCTATATTTTGAATTGAGTTGTGTGAACGCAGCAAATGTATCAGCCAACCCATAACCTAACGAAGACCTAATAGGCAAGGTGTCTGAAAGGTGACTTTAGGAACTATTGTGATTAGTAGGTAGTAATAGATCTACCTTAGTCGAATCTGAGAAAGAGTTCGCTTTTAAGAAAAGGTTGAAGTTGTTCATATATCTACGAATTATGGTGATACTAATTCACCCCCTCTCTCAGTATCATAAACTAGTAGATCCTAGCGTGAAGTCAAGAACTTCAAAGAGTATATACTAATCAAAAAGGAGAGTAGCTTGATAAATCCAAAAGGGAAAATCAAATAAAATGGGGGAAATTGTCAAGGGGGAGAAGCAGAAAAATAGGAGTTACAAATTAAGGTTGTTTCAAATTAGTATCATGCCCACATGCAAAAAGGGAATTATATGTTTTAGAAGGATTTGCTCCTTTTTGCTAACACTGTTATTTGTACTTAATTGCTGATTTTTAGATTTAATGTGTTGCTAACAAATCCAAATAGGGTGAATATTAAGCCTATCTTTAATGGCTAATGTTAGATTTGTTGTTAACAGCATCTCATATATTTTTCCTTGTTGATTTGATGTTATAAATGTCTTTGAGATGTATTTGTTGCATTTACAAAGTGTGTTGGTAGCTAATTTATTCAAGGGTTAAAGAAAGCAGTGTTGGTGGAATGTGATGAGAATGAGGAGAGAAAACAGGGTCAAAATTAAGATGCTGCAAGCCCCACCTTATGCTGCCAAAAACAACGAGTTGATTCAAATTAGTGGTAGTGTTTTAACTCTAAATTCAAGGTTCAATGCTAACCGTTAATGGTAGGTTAACCCTAAATTCAAGGAATCAATGCTTACTGTTGATGGTAGGTTAACTCTAAATTCAAGGAATCAATGTTAATCGTTAATAATAGGGCAACCTTAAACTTAAGGCATATAAACACCCATATAGCTGTTAAAAGTGTTGTGAATGAAAACTAAAAGAAAGATACAGTAGCAGAACAAAAAGGAGAGAGTGGCAGAAAAGGTGAGAATGGCAAAAAGTGTGAGTAACAGAAAGAGAAAGGGCAAAGATCAACAAAGAGAAACTTGACAAAGGCAGAGAGAAACCAAGCAGAAAGAAACCCGACAAAGGCAAAGAGAAACCTAACAAAGGTAAAGAGTTTAAATCGACAGAGGTAAAGATTTGAGACTGGTAATGGGGAAGGAGAGAATGGCAAAAAGCTTAAGCAAAGACTAGCAGAGAAAGGGCAAAGACCTACAGTGAGGAAGGAAAGAATGGTAGAAGCTTGAGCAAAAATGGTAAAGAGTAAAGACCAGCAATAAGGAGAGAATCTCAGAAAGAAAGAAGAAGATTAGTTTTCTGCCATAGCAACCTGTGCAAATGGAGAGATCTTTCTCAGGGGAGTTTTTGTCATAAGCTTTTTATGTACTTCTTTAAAAAAGGGTAGAAAACCCTTGGGGTGATCAGGAGATCATTGTAAGTGGTCTATAAGTGATCCTTCCACAATGGTTAAAGAGAGATCCTTCCACCACATCATCTCTATCCCTTGATAGCAAGAGTGCAATGTGTGATGTAGGAGAAATCCTATCACACCATAGATATAACTCACACATTATGGATAAACCACCTAAAAATTTGGTGTGTTCTCGGGTGCTTGTGCTTACTTGAAATCCATACGAACATTCTCACATAAGAAGTAAGATAAAGATAGATCATAGACTTGAACAAGTGACAGAGGTTTAATCCGGACAAATTTATAAAAATTAAGTATCTCACACTGATTCACCCCCTCGCCCTCTCAATGTGAGACCTAAGAAGGGCCTTATCATAAACTATGAAAAATTAAGCTCGAGAAAAGGCAAGAAGGCTGTTTCCAAAAGAGATAGCAATTTGGGCAGCATAAAGATGAAGATTCCAACATTTCAAGGGAAGAATGATCCTAAACATTATTTGAAGTAGGAGAGAAAAGTTAAGCATGTATTTAAGTGCCATAATTATTCCGAGGAGAAAAAAGTAAAATTGGTTGTTGTAGAATTCACTAATTATGCAAGTATTTAGTGGGACCAATTGGTGATAAGTAAAAAGAGGAATGGTGAGAGGCCATTTTAGTTATAGGAAGTGATGAAATTATTAATGCACAAGAGATTGATACCTAGTCATTACCATAGAGACTTACATAGAAAGTTATAGGGGTTGGTGCAAGGGTCCTTAGGTATAAAGAACTATTACAAGGAAATAGAGATAGTCATGATTAGAGCTAATGTAGAGGAAGACCAAAAGGCTACCATAGCAAGGTTTATTGGTGGCTTGAATAAGGAAACTGCAAATATAATGGATTTGCAACACTATTTGGAGATGGAGGAGCTGTTGCATAAGACTATCATGGTAAAGAAACAAATCAAGTCCAAAGGATCCAAATTTGGATCAACTTCTAGTTTTATATAAAAGGCAACTTGGAAAAATGCCAAAGCAACCTCAAAATCAAAAAAAGATGCAAGGCCAAAGGAATCAGTTGCTATTTCTAAAGGTAAAAATGAAATGAAATCTTCTAAATCTCATGATATTAAGTGCTTTAGGTGTCAAGAACATTGACATATTGCTTCTCAATGTCCAAATAAAAGAGCTATGATCATGTTGGAGAATGGTGGCATAAAAAGCATTAGTTCAAGTGATAATGACTTGCCACCATTGGAGGATTGTTCTAATATTGAAGTTGAAGAACTTGTTTATAAAATTATGCTAGTTGTAAGGCATGCACTAAGTATCTGGCCTAAATATGATAATGATGAGGAGCAGTGTGAGCACATTTTTTGTACAAGATGCCACATTAAAGACAAGGTATGTATCCTGATTATCAATAGTGAAAGTTGTACTAATGCTGCTAATACTTTATTGATAAAGAAGTTGAATCTGGATACCTTCAAGCATCCTAAGCCTTATAAGCTACAATGGTTGAATGATTGTAAAGAAATTAGAGTAACCAAGCAAGCTTTAGTTGCCTTTCTATTGGAAATTACATGGATAAGGTTCTCTATGATGTGGCACCAATACATGCTGGTCATATACTTCTTGGGTGACTATGGCAATTTGATAAGAAAGTTACTTATAATGGCAACAAGAACAGATACTCCTTTGTAACTAATAATCAGACTATTGCATTAACTCCTTTCAAACCCATTCAAGCATATGAAGATCAGATTAAGATAATAAGAGAGTGTAAAAAGACAAAAAAAACAAATGAGAGAATAAAGGGAAAAGAAAAAGAAAGAGAGTGAAAGTGCTGAGCCCATCTTTAATGGCTAATGTTAGATTTGTTGTCAACAACATCTCATATATTTTTCTACTCCCTAGACTATGTAAGGACCCATTTGGCCAATGATGCCAAAGCTATAAAAAAGGGAGAACAAAGGCAATTCAATGGCCTTGTGGATGTCTACAAGAAGACATTGGCATCTAATGGCATTGTAAGGCTTTACCATGGATTTAACATCTCTTGTGTAGGAATTATTGTTTATCGTGGCCTATATTTTAGAATGTATGACTCTTTAAAGCCAACGGTGTTGACTAGAAAGTTGCAAGATAGTTTCTTCGCCAGCTATGCCCTTGATTGGCTTATTACCAACAATGCTAGTCTTATATCCTACCTCATTGACATTATCCGCAGAAGAATGATGATGACCTTGGTGAAGTTGTCAGGTATAACAACTCTTTTGATGCATTTGCTTAGATCTTGAAGAATGAGGGTGCTAAATCTCTCTTCAAGGGTGCTAGTGCAAAAATCCTCTATGCCATTGCTAGTGCTGGTGTGCTTGCTGGTTACAACAAGTTGCAGCTGATTGTGCTTGGAACAAAGTATGGATTTGGCATTACGTTTTGCAGTGGCACTACCAGTCACTTATTGAGTGTGAGTCAATGTTGACCGTTAACCTTAAATTCTAAGAATCAATACTAACTGTTGACCTTAAATTCAAGGAATCAATGCTGACTGTTAATGTTAGGGCAACCTTAAATTTAAGGAATCAATGCTGACTATTGATGATAAGGCAACCCTAAACTTAAGGCTTATAAATACACATACAGTTGTTAAGAAAAGGTTAGCTACAGAACATAAAAGAGGGCACGACAATGAAAGAAAAATAGAAAGCAGTAGAACATAAAGGACTACAGAATACTGTGAATGGCATAGAGAATAGTAGCAAAAGAAAACTAACAGAGAGTGAGAATAACAAAGGTAGAGAATTGCAGAGAGCTGTGAATGGCATAGAGAAATGCAGCAAAAGAAAAACCATAGAGAAAGGGCAGAAAACTTGCAAAGAACATAACCAATAGCGTGAGTTATAGAAAGAGGAGGAACTTGCAAAGAAAAAAGGAGAGAACCTATAGAGGCAAAAGGAAGAACCTACAGAGGTAGAAGGAATGATGAGGATCTTCTTAGGTCTTACACTGAGAGGGGAAGAGGGTGAATCAATCTGAAATGCTTACTTTTTAGAAATCTATTCGAATTAACCTCTGTGACTTGTTAAAATTGATGATCCAATTTTTTATCTTGCTTCTTTATATGAGAGTGGTCATATGGATATCAATCAAGCATGAGAGAACATATAAAATTTTTATGTGGTTTACCCACAATGTGTGAGCTACATCCACGATGTGATAGGATCACTCCTAAATCACATAATTCACTCTTGTTATCAAAGGATATAGTTAATGTCGTGGAAGGATCACTCAACCACTTATAATGATCTCTCAAACGAAGAGTTAATCTCCCAATCACTTAATGGATTGATCTCTCAATCACTTAAAGAACTGATCTCTCGATTACTCCAAGGGTCTCCCACCCTTTTTCAAGAAGTTTATAAAAGGTTTAGACTAAAACTTTCCTGAGAAAGATCACTTAATGTGCACAGGTTGTTATTACAGAAAGCGGATCTTCTCCTTCCTCATTACCGGTCTTTGCTCAAGCTTTGCTAGTCTCTTCTATATAGGTTCTCTATGCCACTGTTGTTTTTTTTCCTTCACAAGTTCTCTATGCTGTAGGTTCTCTCTGCTGTAGGTTATCTCCACTGTAGATTCTCTACTACAGGTTCTCTCCCACTACTACAGGTGCCACCTCACCTGTTGCCTTGGCAGGTTTTCTTCCTCTGCTACCCATGTTGCCTTACCTACTACATCGGCAAGTTCTCTTCCTTTGCTGCCGATGCTACCTCACTTGCTACCTTGGCAGGTTATTTTTCCTTGCTGCTAATGCTGCCTCACCTGCTATCAATGTTACCTCACCTGCTGCCGATGCTATTTCACCTACTACTACCTCCTTCTATTTCAATTGTTGCTTTTTTCTTGCTACAATTGCTACCTTCTCTTTGTTGCAATTGCTGCCTTCTCCTTACTACAATTGTTGTCTTCTCTTTGCTGTAATTGCTAATTTCCTACTTATTGCAATTGCTGGTTTCCTTCTTGCTGCAATTGTTAGTTTCCTCTTTATTGTAATTTTTGGTTTCCTTCTTGCTGCAATTGCTGGTTTCTGTTACTCCTTCTTCCTTTGGTTGTTGCTGTACCTTTTTCTTTGGTGGCTGCTGCACTTTCTCCTTCTCCCTTTGGTTTGGTTGTCACCTTCTTTGGTGTGGCTGCTACACATTCTTCTCTCCTTAGTGTGGCTACTGGCTACTACAACTTTTTCTCCCTTTAGTGTGGTTGCTGGCTGTTGCAACTTCTTCTCCCTTTGATATGGTTACCGACTGCTACAATTTTCTTCTCCCATTGGTGTGGTTATTAGCTACTGCAACTCCTCCTTCAATTGGTGTGACTGCCTCCTTCTTTGGTGGCTACTGTCACCTTTTAGACGATTGCACCTCTCTTTGGCTGGTCACTCTCTTTATCATTCTCTCTTATTTTTTTGTAACACACACATCTTTTAAAAGACTTATGGATATATTTATAAGCCTTAAGTTTTAGGGTTGCCTAATCACCAACGATCAGCATTAATTCCTAAGGATTACCCTACAATCAATGGTTAAATTTGATTCCTAAAATTTAGGGTCAACAGTCAACATTAATTCCTAAAATTTAGGGTCAATGGTTAAAGGTCAACGGTCAACCTTGACCCCTAAAATTTTGGGTCAATAGTCAACATTGACTTATTGACTTTAGAGTTAAACTACCATTAATGATTTTGACCAATGACCTCTTTGTATCTTAATAGCATTCAAAACATCAAATCAACAAGAACAACCATGTAAGATGCTATTAACAACAAATCCAACATCAATCATCAAAGATGGGCTCAATAATCTCCTCCTTTGGATTTGTTGGCATTAAATAAATCCAACAATCAACAATGCACAAATAGCAACTTTTGACATTCACAGCTTCTCTTAAAACATACATCTCCCTTTTTGCATATAGGCATGATTCCAACTGGGAACAATCTTTAATTCTCTTTTTTTTTTTTTTGCTTCTTCCCTTTGACAATTTCTCTCCCTTTATTTATCAAGCTACTATCCCTTTAAATTAGTATATACTCTTTTTGGATTTATACAAAATATCTCCCCCTTTGACAACACATTCAAAGAATAATAAAAGAGGAAAGGGGATAGGGGTTAGAGGCATACATTAACCTCTAGGATATGGCTAAACACATAAATTTAGTCTTAACTTTTGGAACATCTTTCTTGATAGAGGTTTGGTGAATATATCTATAATTTGCTCTAATAACTTTTTTGTTTAAATCTCCACATTTTTGTGGGTAGCATCTACCATCTTCTCTTTTTGACAAATGTTGTAAATTGCATTTCTTTCTCTTCTTAGTTCAAGTACATCTTTCACAGTTTTATTTTTGGACAATTTATTCAACCCTGTTTGTCTAAGATGTCCTAATCTCCTATGCCACAACAAATTCTCATCTTTGGTGCTCATGTGGCATATGTTTTTGCTTCTGGAAACTTGGTATAAGTTTCCATTTGTTCTTTCACCCTTAGTAAGAATAACATCATCACTTAATCTTTTTACTGTACAGCCACTCTAGCTGAAGGTAACTTTATGTCCATCATCACAAAGTTAGCAAATACTAATTAGATTGTGTTTTATCCCTTCAACATAAAACACTTCCTCTGATTTTAGCTTTTCTGCACCAATTTCAGTAGCACCAACACCTTTAATTTTAAGGCACCATCATTGCCAAATGTGACTGATTCTTCATCATATTTTACTACTTCCTTCAACACCTTGGAGTTTCCTATCATATATGAAGAGCAATCATTGTCTAGGATCCATAACTTTTCTTTCTTGGAAGCTTTTAAGGCTACTTCCACAACCATAATCATTTCTCTTCCTCTTCTTCTTCTTTAGCTGAATGTAGGAGCATGTGAAGATGTTCTCCTTTGCACTTTTTGATCAAGCAATAATGTCAAGCAATCCTCAACAGTATATCTAGCCTTTTCACATCTTCTACAAATTTCTCCTAACAAATCAAATCTGTTTCTTAGTGGAATATGACTTCTTTTCACTTAAGACTGTCTCTTTTCTTAATAAAGTCTCCCCTTAGACTCTTGCCTCACATTCCTCTTTATTATAGGCCCATTACTCTAGCACACACTAGCATTGTGCCCATACTTACTACAGCTCCAACAAAATCCTTTAAATCTTGTTTTTTTTCTTTCATTAAGTTCATGTGTCCTATTTTCAGCAACTGTTATGGCAACCTTCTCTCCATCTTTGACAATCTATCTCCTTTGGATGAGAGTTTTCATCACATCTTTCCTAACTCATTTTCACTTAGGTTGGCTTCTCTTCTCCATAACATCATTGTAATTGCTCTCAGGCACAAACAAAATTTTCTTCTTCTCTACTACCTTCTCATTTGGCTTTTCAATATAGCCCAGTCCTTTCATTCCCATAGAATGGGGTCTTCGTTTGCTTAAACACTCATCTAATTTTTTGGTAGTATTCTTCTTGATGGCATTTGCTAAAAATAACTCTCTTCTCCCTTCTATGGCCTACATAAAGCTTTCTTCATACTTCTTCAATTTGGACTCAGCCTTGTAGATCTTGGATTGCAAAATCAACACTTCTCGCTCTTATTCAATCACCTTAGTGCCAAGATCTTCGTGTATTTTGCCTCACTCTGCCTCAAGTACACTCAACTCCTTAATTCTCTTCAAGTAATCTTTCTTTTTTGCTTTAAATTCCTTTTTTCTTTTTTTTTTTACCTAAAAATTAGATTTATCAATAACAAAATCTTTATATAGTTTCTTAAGATGCTCTACCTTTTTTTCTAGCTTACTTTTTTTGTGCAAACAAGCTCTTAATTCATTCTTAAGTTGCTGCACTAACTCATCCTTTTCCTTTTCAGTTGATTCCTCATCATTTGAAGATTCTTGTACAACATCTACTTGAGCAACCAGCATGTTCCCTACAGCATCATCATCAGAATCATCATCCACTTCTTCTTCAGAATCTTCTTCATCCAACTTGCTAAAATAATTTCTGCTTTCGGATTTGAAGAATTGCTTTTTTCCTTTTGACATTTAAACTTTTAGCTTTAGAATAGCTGGATTTCTTTGTTCTCCTCCTTGGGGTTGGCTCATCATCATCATCACTGTCTACTTTTATTCTCCTTGGGTACTCTATGACAAAGTGACTGAAGTTCCTGACTTCACCTTAGGATCTACTAGTTTATGATACTAAGAGGGGGGATGAATCAGTATCACCATAATTCATAGATATGTGAACAACTTCAACCTCTTCTTAAAAGCGAACTCTTTCTCAGATTCAACTAAGGTAGATCTATTGCTACCTATTAATCATAATAATCCCCAAAGTCACCTTTCAAACACCTTGCCTATTAGGTCTTCGTTAGGTTATAGGTTGGCTAATACTTTTGCTGCATTCACATAACTCAATTCAAAACACAGAACATAAAACAAAGTAAGGACACACGAGATTTACGTGGTTCCATCAACGTGACGTACATCTATGGTGGTAAGGACTCTCCCTCTACCGAGACAATCCACTATACTTGAGAATACCAGTTACAACGGATGTCTTAATCCTCTACTCCTTTCACTATTGCAAATACTAAGCAAGTACAATACAAAGAGTGTCACTTACTGTGTCTACCCTTCTTCTAGCTTGTCTTGCCCCTATTGAATTGAATGGCTACTTCAATGCCACTTAGAAGTTCACCACAATGCTCTCTAACCTCTCTTGAAGAAATCTGGAAATACGTTGAGTACTTTCCGATGCTTCGCTAAATTCCTTCTCTAGGTTGTCTCACACAGCTCCTGCTTTCTTTTTACTTTTTACAAATCTGTCTGAATTAACCTCTAATGAGGACCATTTTAAGTCTCACACTGAGAGAGGGGGTGAATCAATGTGAGATATGCGTTTTTTACAAATCAATATGGATTTAACCTCTGTGGATTTTTAGAGCCAATAATCCAATTTTTATCTTTATCCTTTATGTGAGTGTGACAATATGAATATAAATCAATGCACAAGCACCTAAGCACACATGAAAATTTTTACGTGGTTTACCCACAATGTGTGAGCTACGTCTACGGTGTGATAGAATCCCTCTTAAATCACATAATCCACTTTTGTTATCAAGGAATACAATTTGGTTGTGGATGGATCACTCCCTAACTACTTGTGGAAGGATCACTCCTTAACCACTTACAATGATCTCCCAATCACTCCAAGAGTATCCCACCCTGTTATTCAATAAATTATTAAGAGTTTATGGAAAAACCTTTTTTAAAGAATGATCACTCAATATACATAGACTATTAAAGCAAAATATGGATCTTCTCCTTCCTTTGTTGCCTGTGTTGTCTCACCTACTGCTAGCGCTGCCTCACCTACTACCTTGGCAAGATCACTCCTATGTTGTCAAGCATGTTTTCTCCTTGGCTATTACAAGCTACTGGAACTGCTATCAAGCACACTTTTTCCTTAGCTACTGCAAGCTACCGGACTTATTGTCAGGTACATTTCCTCCTCTACTGCTACAAGCCACTAGACCTTCTACCGAGCATGCTTTCTCCTCTTACTACTACAAGCTATCAAACCTATTGCTATTGCTGCCTGCACATTCTACTATCGCTGCCTACACATTCTGCTATCACTACCGGCACACGCTATTATTGCTGTCCGCACGTGCTGCTATTGCTTTTCGTATGAGCTGTCATTGTTGTCCACACGCAGTGTTAATGCTATTCGTGCGTGCTACCGCTGCTGTCCGCAAGTGCTATTAATGCCGTCTGCACACGCTGTTGTTGCTACTTGTTGTCCACACACACTGTGCCTACTAACTGCACTTCTACTGTCCATGCATGCTACACCAGCTATCCATGCACGTTGTACCTGCTATCCACATGCACTGTGCTTACTGTTCCCGCACACTATGCCTACTGTCCATGCTCTCTATGCCAGCTATCTACACGCTCTATGCTTGCTGTCCACGCTACTTGCTGTCCATACAAGCTGTGCCCATGATCCGCGTTAGCTACACCTGCTATCCTCACAAACTGTGCCTACTATCTACACGAGCAACTGCTACTGTCCAAATGCAATACGGCTGTTGTCCGCACACGTTGTTCCTGTTGTCCGTATGTGCTGCTCCTACTATCGACTCACACTGCTGTTGCTGTTCGTGCACGCTGTTACTACTTTCTCGTGCCACTGCTACTCTCCCAGCACGCTACAACAGTTTTTCTTGCACCACTGCTACTCTCATTATGTGTTGGGGCTATTTTCTCGTGCTGTTATTGCTCTCCTCATGCGCTACAGCAATTTTCTTACGCTATTGCTACTCTCCCTGCATGCTGCAACAATTTTCTTGTGCCACCACTAGTTTGCTAGTTGATTCCCGGACCTACCGTTGCACTTTCTTGCAACAATACTTGGTTCTTCCATTGTTTATTAAATTCTTGTATATAGTAATTGTTAACTAGTTGTCACAGTAGATAAGTGGGGATTTAGTGGAACCTTACTATAGATTACTTAGCACATTTCTTGGTCAAATAACTTGAGTTATAACAGTTGTGACAGCCATATACTCTGCTTTTATGGTTAATTATACTACTGAAAATTGCTTTTCTTAGTTGTAATAAAGAAACCAACTTTAAGAGAGAAGCAATATCCATAAATACTCCTTATATCCTCTGCTAAGCCTTCCCAATCACTATTAATGTAACCACACAATTCTAGTTTCTTCAATTTTTGATACATGACTCTAAGATCAATAAACCTTTAAAATACCTCAAAATCCTCTTTACACCTAGTTTAATGTTGTAAAGAAATAGGTGTAGTCCAATTATAATCCTCTTTAAAAGATCCTTTAATACCCTTTAAAGGTGTCTTAAAATTTTCATTTATGACTACTAAAATCAAAAGCTAGAATATTAATTATTTTGGTCAACTTCCAAAAAATAATAGTAAATTAATCATTGACAAATTATTTTTTTTTTTGTGATTAAGTGATACCACTATATTGAATAACACCTTACTTATAGCCTACTAATGAGAATCAATAGAAAATTTTTATTCTCCTATTTTAAAATGTGAGAGACTAACCTTTTTTTTTTCTCTCTCCCTCTATTTGTCTCTTACTTTTTGAAAGTGCTAAATTATTTTATCTATAAATACTATAGTTACTAATATGTTCTCTATAACATGTATTTGTAATAAAAAGAGAGTTTTAACTTCCTCCAACTTCCTTTTAATGGGTTGGATCAACCGATTATGGAAGAGAGTGTGAGACTAACCTTTTTTTTTCTCTCCCACTGTTTGCCTTTTACTTTCTAAAAGTGTTAAATTGTTTTATATATAAATGTTATAGTCAATAATACATTTTCTATAGTGTGTATCTATGGTAGAAAGGGAGTTTTAACCTCCTCAAACTTCTCTTTAATGGGTTGGCTCAACCCATCATGGGTAGGTCAACCCAATTCAAAATAATTTACATCTCCCACTCACACATGATGGGTAAGAACAACCCAATCATTGATAAAATCTCAACATTTAATTCTTCAAAAGTAATTGATATAAATAAATGAGTCATGACATATAAGCATACTAATAAGGACCTTCTTAGATCTCACACTAAGAGGGGGAGGGGGTAAATCAGTGTGAGATGCTCACTTTTTACAAATCTTTCTAGATTAACCTTTGTGACTTGTTAGAGTCAATGATCAATTTTTATCTTTCTTCTTTATGTGAGAGTAGTCATACAAATATTAATCAAACATAACCACCCAAGAACACATGACAATTTTTACATGGTTCACCCACAATGTGTGAGCTACATCCATAGTGTGATATGATCACTCCTAAATCACACAATCCACTTTTGTTATCAAGGGATACAGTTAATATCATGGAAGGATTACTCCTTAACCAGTCACAATGATCTCCTAGTCATAAAGCTGATCTCCTAATCACTCCAAGGGTATCTTACCCTTTTCAACAAGTTTATCAAAAGGTTTATAACTAACACTTTCCTAAGAAGAATCACTCAATGTGCACAGGCTGCTAGTGGAAAACATGAATCTTCTTCTTCCTTTGTTACTAGTGCTACCTCACTTGCTACCTTGGCAAGTTCTTTTCCCCTACTGCTAATAATGCCTCTCTTGCTGCCTTAGCAGGTTCTCTTCCCTTGCTGGTGCTACCTACCCTATTGTCAAGGCAAGTTTTCTCCTCCTGTTGTTGGTGTTGCCTATCCTGCTACCAGTTCTGTAAGCTACTAGTTATGATTCACCTGTTGCCGGTTCTACAAGCTGTTAATTGTGATTCACCTGCTGTCGGTTCTGCAAGCTGCTAGTTATGATTCACCTATGCCAGTTGTGCTTGTTGTTGCAATTACTGGTTATGCTAAAAACTACTTTCTTCCTTTTTGGTGGCTGCTACACCTTCTCCTTTAGGTGGCTGTTGCACCTTCTCCTTTATTGGTTTGTTGGCTGCTGCACCTCTCCATAATCAATTTGCCAACTGCTACACCTCTCCTTGATTGGTTGCTGTCACATCTTCCTTGGGTGGTTAATTGGTTGCTGCACATTCTCCTCTAGTTTGGTGTGACTACTACACATCTCCTCTAGTTTGGTGTGACTACTACACATCTCCTCTAGTTTAGTGTGGCTACTACATGTCTCCTCTAGTTTGGTGTGGCTATTGCACGCCTTTTCCTTCTCCCTTTGGTTTACCTAGCTGCTGCCTTCTTCTTCTCCCTTTGGTTTGGCAAGCTGCTGCCTTCTTCTCCTTTTGGTAGGGCTACCAGTTGCTGCAACTCTTTCTTTGGTTAGTGTAGTTACCTCCTTCTTTGGTGGTTGCTGTCACCTCTTAGCCAATTACACCTCTCCTTGGTACTGCACCTCGCTTGGCTGGTTACACCTCTCCTTGGTGCTACACACTTGGCCAGCTGTTGCTGCACCTTACTTAGCCGGTCACTCTCTTTTTTATGGTTGCCTATTGCTTTGCCATTTTCTCTTTTCAGTTGGTCAGTCTCTCTTTTGCAGCATACCTTCATCTTGAAAGATACATGGATGTATTTATAGGCTTTGAGATTTAGGGTTGCATAATCATCAATGGTCAACATTGATTCCCAAGGGTTGCCCTACAATCAATGGCTAGATTTGATTCTTAAAATTTAGAGTCAATATTCAACATTAACTTCCTAGAATTTAGGGTTAATGGTCAAAGGTTAAGGGTCAATGGTCAACCTTGACCCCTAAAATTTAAAGTTAATAGTCAACATTGACTCATTAACCTTAGAGTTGACTTACCATCAACGGTATTGACCAATGACTTCTTTGCATCTTAATGACATTCAAAACATTAAATCAACATGAACAACTATGTGAGATGTTGACAACAAATCCAACATTAGCCATCAAAGATAAGCTCAACAATCTTCCTCTTTGGATTTATTGGCAACACATTAAATCTACAAATCAACAATTAAGCATAAGCATAGCACCCCCTGAAACATACATCTCCCTTGTTGCATATAGTTGTACCTTTAAGCATAGTTCCCCCTAAAACATACATCTCCCTTGTTGCATGTACTTATACCTTAACTCTCCCTTGACAACTTCTCCCCCTTTATTCATCAAGCTATTCCCCCTTTTGATCAGTATATACTCTCTTTGGATTTATGAAAAGATCTTCCCTTTTGACAACAAATCCAAAGAATGATAAAAGAGGAAAAGGGAGAAGGGTTAGAGGCATACGTTAGCCTCTAAGGGGTTGGCTAAACACATAAGGTCAGCCATAACTTTTGAAACATCTCTTTTGACAAAGATTTGGTAAATATATCAGTAACTTGCTTAGCGGTAGGCACATACTCCAGCTTTACTTCATTTTTTACCACTTTTTCTTCAATGAAGTGGTACTTGATTTCAATATGTTTAGTTCTAGAGTGTTGGACAAGATTCTTTGACAAATTGATGGCACTTTGGTTGTCACAACCAATCAACAATGGTAGCTGCACATCCACCTTCATATCTTCAAGTTGTTGTTTCATTTATAACAATTGAGTACAAGCCTGAGTAGCAGTCATATATTCAACCTTTACAATACTTAGAGTCATTAAATTTTGCTTTTTGTCGTGCCATAAAACACATTTATTGCCCAAATAAAATGCACCATCAGACGTTGACCTTCTCAAAATTCTCTTAACAGTCATAAAATGAGATTCCTTAGGCTCACTTTGAAATCTAACACAAAGTGTTACAATAAAAATAAGATCAGGCCTTGATGCTGTCAAATATAGTAAGTTTCTAATCAACTTTCTATATTCCTTCTGATCAACCATATTGCCTTCTTTACCCTTAGTTAACTTTGTTCTAACTGTGATGGAAATGCTTACGTCTTTAGAGTTCTTTATCCCAAACCTTTTTAACAGCTCACAAGCATACTTTTCTTAGGAAAGAAAAATTCCAACCTTGCTTTGCAAAACCTATAACCCTAAGAAAAATTTCATCTCACCCAGCATCGACATCTCAAACTTCTTCTTCATCTACTATGTAAAAGTAGTGCAAAGAGCCTCCTTTTCTGCAGCAAAAATTATGTCATCAACATAAACTACAATAATTAATTGGCCCTATTTATCTTCCTTTATGTATAAGTTGCTATTCACATTTCCTTTTTTGAACTTCATATCTTTAAGGCATGTATCTAGCTTGGAATACCATCCTCTTGGAACTTGCTTTAAGCCGTATAAAGCGTTGTTTAATATACACACACTTGAATCGTCATGATCAAGTATAAAACTATCAAGCTGTTCGATAAATACCTTTTCTTCAAGCTTTCCATTCAAAAATGCAAACTTCACATCCATATGATAAACTTTATAGTTTCTTTGAGCAACAATGGCCATGAATATTCTAATTGCTTTAAGCCTGGCCACAGGAGCAAAGGTCTCTTCAAAGTCAACACCTTTTACTTATAAGTAGCCTTTACAGACAAGTCTGGCCTTGTTTCTTACCATGTCACCTTTTTCATTGAGCTTATTTCTAAAAGCCCACGTGGTTCCAATGATGTTTTTCCCTTTAGGTCTAGGTACTAAACACCAAGTGTTATTCTTTTCAATTTGATCAAGCTCTTTATTCATAACACACACTCATTACTTGTGCTTTAATGCTTCTTCCACTAACTTGGGTTCAATCAGAGATCAATGAGGTTTGTTCACCACCTCTTAGTCTTCTCCTAGTCTGCACAAAGTCTTCTTTACTACCAATAATGTTCTTAGCCTCAATTTCAACTCTAACTCTTCTATGAGTTTGGGAATGCCTTGATTCTGCTTCTTCATCACTTGTAACTTGAGAATCAACATCTTCGTCATGCTTAATGCCCTCTGATTCATCACTTTCATATTCTTTTCAGTTGTCATACACGACATCTTCAACTTCCTCATGCTATAATTGCATTGTCAAACCATCTTCAAACATTTTAACTTCAAAGTTATCCACCATTTTCAACAACCTTTTGTTGTAGCATCTGAAGCCTCTTCCATTTGGTATATAGCCCACGAATATGCCTTCATCAGCCTTCTCATCAAATTTGTTGAGATGCTTGCCATTGATTTTAATAAGGCACAGGCTTCCAAATACTTTAAAGTGTTTTACACATGGCTTCTTTCCATTCCACAGCTCATAGGGTGTCTTCTCTGCACATGGTCTCATCAGGCATCTGTTTTGAATCTAAGTTGCAATGGTGATAGCCTTTCTCTAGTAGCCATGTGAAATACCATGCTCAACCAACATGGATCTCACTGTATCCACTAAGTTTCTATTCTTCCTTTTAGCCACTCCATTTTGTTGGAGTGTGTAAGGACTAACATATTTATGCTTCACTCCATGCTTCTCCAAATAATCTTTAAATTCACCATATGTGTATTCTGTCCCATTGTCTATCCTGAGCCTTTTAATTTTTCCCTTTAACTAATTTTCAACCAACCTTCTATAACTCTTAAAATTATTGAAAACCTCTAACTTATGTTTCAAGAACATAATACAAGTTATTCTTATAAAATCATCAATAAAAGTGATGAAGTACCTATCACCATTTGTTGATCTTTACCTCATAGGCCAACAAACATCCAAATGAATAAGCTTCAATGGCTTCTTTGTTTGCATCTATACATTTTTATAGGAAGCATTCACCATCTTCCCTTTCTGACACATATTGCAAGTTGCATCTCTTTCTCTTCTCAGCTTGGGTACATCTCTCACAGCTTTATTTTTGGACAACTTGTTCAGCCTCTTTTGTCCAAGATGTCCCAATCTTGATACAAGTTTCCATTTGTTCTTTCACCCTTAGTAAGAATAGCACCATCACTTAATCTCTTTACTTTGCAGTCACTCTTGTTGAAAGTAACTTAATGTCCATCATCACAGAGCTAGCTAACACTGATGAAATTGTGTTTTAGCCTTTCAACATGAAGCACTTTCTTTGATTTCAGCTTTTCTACACCAATTTCAGCAGCACCAATATCTTTAATCTTTAAAGCACCAAATCTAATTGACCCTCCATCATATTTTACTACTCCCTTCAACATCTTAGAGTCTCCTATCATGTGTGAAGAGCAGCCACTGTCCAGGATCTATGGCTTTTCTTTCTTGAAAGCTTTTAAGGCTACTTCCATAACCATAATCGTTTCTCTTCCTTTTCTTCTTCTTTGGCTGAATTTAGGAGCATGTGTAGGTATTCTCCTTTGCACTCCTTGATCGGGTAACAATGTTTGGCCGAATGTAAGAGCACGTATAGGTGTTCTCCTTTGCACTCTTTGACTGGGCAGCAATGTCAAGCAATCCTTAACAGTGTGTCCAGCCTTTTCGCATCTTCCACAGATTTCTCCCAACAAATCAAATCTATTTCTCAGTGGAATATGCCTTCTTTTCACCTATGATTGTCTCCTTTCTTAATAGAGTCTCCCCCTAAACTCTTGCCTCACATTCTTCATTATTATAGACCCATTATTTCAGCACACATTAGCCTTGTGCCCATACTTACCGCAACTCCAACAAAATCCGTCAAATCTGGATTTTCTTCTTTCACTAAGTTCATGTCTCCTTTCTTCAACAACTATTAAGGCACCTTTCTCTCTATCTTTAACAACCTATCTACTTTGGATGGAAGTCTTCACCACATCTTTCCTAACTCATTTTAGCTTGGGTTGGTTTCTCTTCTTCATCACGTCATTGTGCTTGCTTTCAAGTACAAACACAATTTTCTTCTTCTTTACTACCTTTTCATTTGGCTTTTTGATATAACCAAGGCCTTTCTCCCCCATGGAATAAGGTCTTTGATAACATCCATGGCCTGCATAAAGCTTTCTTCATGCTTCTTCAATTCGAATTCAGTCTTGTGGAGCTTAGCTTGCAAAATCAGCACCTCTTGCTCTTATGCAATCACCTTAGCACCAAGATCTTTATGTATCTTGCCTTACTTTGCCACAAGTACAATCAGCTTCTCAATTCTCTTCAAGTACTCCTCTTTTGCTTCAAACTCCTTTTCTTTCACCTGGAGATCAAATTTATCAACAGCAAAATTTTCGTACAACTTCTTGAGATGCTTTACCTCCTTTTCTAGCTTGCTATTTTTGTGCAAACAAATTCTCAACTGTTGAGCCCATCTTTGATGGCTAATGTTGAATTTGTTGTCAATATCATCTCATTTGATTGTATAAGTTGATTTGATGTTATAAATATCGTTGAGATGCAGAGAGGTCATTAGAAAAAACGAGCAATGATAGATCAACCCTGATGTTGAAGAGTCAATATTGACCATAACCCTAAATTTTAGGGGTCAAATCGACTATTGACCGTTGATTATTAACCCTAAATTTTAGAAAGTCAATGTTAACCATTAACCCTAAATTTTAAGACTTAAATCTGGCCGTTCATTGTAGGGCAACCTTTAGGAATCAACAACGACCGTTGATGAATGTGTAACCCTAATCTCAAGGCTCTATAAATAACCCTATGTGTCAAGGAAGACAAACCAATAGGTCCTGCAACAAGGGAGACAAACCTAAAGGTAAGGCAATAAAGGAAACAATTCAGGAGCCTATACCAGAACTAGGCAAATCAAAAGCAATCTAAGAGCTTATACCAAAACCAACAATGATCCAAGAGCCTATACCAATACCAGCAACATCAGTAGGAAGTCCCTACACTAGCAGCACTAGTAGGCGTGCACTAGAAGCAAAAGGTGCCTGCACTAGCAAACAAGGAAGTAGCAGCAGTAGGAGGTGCTTACACCAATAAACTAGGAGACTTTCCAGCAACAACAAACGTCCCTGCACATCCAAGAGGCTTTCTAATAGATCAGTAGCACTCTATGAGGCTTTCTAGCAAATTAGCAACACCCCAACAGGCTTCCCAACAGCAGAATGATGAGGACCTTTTAGGTTTCACACTGAGAGAGGGGTGAATCAGTGTAAGATATATACCTTTTACAAATTGATCCAAATTTAACCTTTGTGACTTGTTAGAGCTGATGATCCAATTTTTTATCTTTCTCCTTTATGTGAGCACGACCGTATGAATATAAATCAATATGTAACAAGCACCCAAGTACACACAGCAATTTTTACGTGGTTCACCCACAATATGTGAGCTACATCCACAATGTGATAGGATCACTCCAAGATCACACAATCCACTCTTGTTATCAAGGGATACAATTTGGTTATTGAAGGATCACTTCTTAACCACTTATGGAAGGATCACTCCTTAACCACTTACAATGATTTCCTAATCAAGGAGTTGATCTCTTGACCACTCCAAGAGTATCCCACCCTTTTTCAACAAATTTATCAAGAGTATATAATGAAACCTTTCTTGGAGAACAATCACTCAATGTGTATAGACTACTAGTGCAAAATATGGATCTTCTCCTTCCTCATTACCAGTCTTTGCTTAGGCTTTGCCGGTCTCTTCTCTACAAGTTATCTCTGCTCCTACTACTGGTATTACCTCACCTACTACCTTGGTAGGATCTCTCCTTTACTACCGGTGCTACCACCCCTACAACTTTGGCAAGTTCTTTCCTCCTGCTGTTAGTGCTACCTCCTTCGGCCTTGGCAGGTTCTCTTCCCTCATTGCCAATGCTGTCTCCCCTGCAGTCTTGGCAGGTTGTGCCTCCTCTATTACTACAAGCTACTGAACCTACTGCTAGTTACATTTACTCCTCTGCTACTACAAGCTATCAAATTTGCTGCCAAGCATGTCTTGTCCTCTGCTGCTACTGCAAGCTACCAGTCTTGCTGTTAGGACACATATTCTCTTCTGTTACTACAAGCTGTTGGACTTACTGCTGGGTACATTTCCTCCTTTATTGTTGCAAGCTACTGGACATGCTGTCAAAATAGGTTTTATCCTCTATTACTACGGTCTACACGTGCTGCTATCACTGCCTGCACACGCTGCTATTGCTATTCGCATGCGCTACTATTGTTGCCTACACATTCTATTATTATTATCCGCACGTGCTGTTATTGCTATCTGTACACGTTATTATTACTTTCCACACACGCTACTACTGTCCATATGCACTGTGACTACTGTTTACGCGTGCTGTTGCCACTATCAGTTCCTCCTGGATGTGTTAATGGTGCCGAGATGCCTCCTAGACGTGTTACTGGTGCAAGGACGCTTCCCAGACAAGTTGTTAGTACAAGGACACCTCCTAGACGTGCTGCTGCACAACCTACTACTGCACTACTTGCTGCTACACATTCTAATTTTCTGCTTGATGCTCAGACCTAGACTGCACTTTTGTAGGTAACTGCTAATTCCTGAACCTGTTGTTGTACTTCCTGCGATTGCACATTCTGATTTTCTGCTTAATGCCCAGACTTGCTGTTGCACAACCTACTACTGCACTTTCTACAAATGGATGCTGATTCTTGGACCTACTGCTACATGTTCTGATTTTCTGCTTGATTCCTAGACATGCTTCTACTGCTGGGAAGCCTCTTAGGGTGCTGTTGGAAAGCCTCCTAGAGTGCTGTTGGTTTGCTGGAAAGCCCCTTGGATGTGCAGGGATGTCTGCTATTGCTGGAAAGTCTCCTAGTTTGCTAGTGCAGGCACTTCCTACTGCTGCTGCTTCCTTGTTTCCTAATGTAGGCACTTCTTACTTCTAATGCATGCTTATTGGTGCTGCTGATGTAGGGACCTCCGACTAATGCTGCTGGTGCTGGTATAGGCTCCCGGATTGTTACTGGTTCTAGTATAGGGTCCTAAATTGCTTTTGGTTTGCCAAGTTCTAGTATAGGCTCCCAAATTTTCTCCTTTGTTGTCAGACCTTCAAGTTTGTCTCCCTTGCTGTAGGACCTACTGGTTTGTCTTCTTTGTTGCAGGACCTGCTGGTGGCTGCTGTTAGTAGCCTTGTAATGATCAGCTACTGCAGTCAAGCTTGTGATGGCCAATTACTGCAATTCTTACTGCCTCTCTCTTCCTCTTGGCCAGCTACAGCAATTAGGTTTTTATGTGGCCGGCTACTACACCTCTCCTTAGTGTGGCTCTTACACATCTTTCCCTCCTTAGGGTGGCTACTACATGTCTTCTCCTTTGGTTTGGTGTGGTTGTCTCCTTTTTTAATGGTTACTGTCAGCTCTTTCTTGGCTGGCTGCTACTACAACTCCCTTAGATTGCTACTGCACTTTCCTTGCCTAACTGTACCTCCCTTGGTGGCTGCCTCCTTTGCCTTGGCCAATCACTCTCTTCTTTGGTGGCTGCCTCTCTCTTTTTGTTGCTTAACCTCACTTTGGTTGCCCTCTCTTTTTGGTTTGTCATTCTCTCCTTATGGCTAGTGGTTCTTTCATATTTTTCTACTATTGATCCTTCTCTCTTATAGCCTACACACACAACCTTGCAAGACATATAAGGGTATTTATAGAGCCTTAAGATTAGGATTACACATTCATCAACAGTCGTTATTGATTCCCAAAGGTTGCCCTACAATCAACGACCAAATTTGAATCTTAAAATTTAGGGTCAATGGTCAACGATTAATCTTGACCCCTAAAATTTTAGGGTCACAGTCAACATTGACTTCCCAATATCAGGGTTAACCTATCATTACTAGTTTTTCCCAATGACCTCTTTGCATCTCAACGGCATTCATAACATCAAATCAACTTATACAACCATATGAAATAGTGTTGACAACAAATCCAACATTAGCCATCAAAGATAAGCTCAACACAAAAGCACACTCGAGAATCAAGAAAAAAATCAAAACGTGCAGTAGCAAGTTCAAGAATTAGCAACCACCTGCAAAAAGTGTAACAGCAGGTTGTGCAACAGCAAGTCTGAGCATCAAGCAAAAAATCAAAATGTGCAGTAGCAAGTAGTACAACAGCAGGTTATGCAACAGCAGGTTGTGCAGCAGCAAGTCTAAGCATCAAGCAAAAAATCAAAATGTGCAGCAACAAGTAGTGCAACAGCAGGTTGTGCAGCAACATGTCCAAGAGGCATCCCTACACCAACACATCTAGGAGGGACTGACAGCAGCAACAACTCAAGTGGATAGCAACAGTGTGTGCGAAAAGTAATAGCAACACGTGCAGATAGCAACAGCAGTGCGTGCGGACAACAATAGCAGAATGTGTAGACAACAATAGCAACACGTGTGGACAGCAATAGTAGCGCATACAAGCAGCGATAACAGCACATGCGAATAGCAACAATAGAGGAGAAAACCTGTCCTGACAACACGTCCAGCAGCTTGCAGCAACAAAGGAGGAAACGTACTCGGCAACAAGTCTAGCAGCTCGCAATAGTAGAGGAGAAAATATGTCCTGATAGTAGGACCAACAACTTGCAGTAGCAGTAGAGGAGAAAACGTGCTCGGTAGCAGGTTCAGCTACTTGTAGCAGCAAAGGAGGTAACTTTCCAAGACTGCAAGGGAGACAGCACCAGCAGTAAGGGAAGAGAACCTACAAAGCTGCAGGGGAGGCAACACTAGCAATAAAGGAGAGATCCTACCGAAGCAACAAGTGAGGCAACACCAATAGCAGGAGCAGAGATAACCTGTAGTGGAGATAATCTGTAGAGAATAAACCAACAAAACCTGAGCAAAGATCGGCAATGAGCAAGAAAAAGATCCATATTCTACACTAATAGTCTGTACACATTGAGTGATCATTCTCCAAGAAAGTTTTTACTATAAACTTTTGATAAACTTATAGAAAAAGGGTGGGATACCCTTGGAGTGATCAGAAGATCAATCCGTTGGGTGATTGGGAAATCATTGTAAGTGGTTAAGGAGTGATCCTTCCACAACCAAACTATATGTCTTAATAACAAAAATTGATTATGTGATTTATGAGGGATCCTATCACACCTTGGACATAGCTAACACATTATGGGTAAACCATGTAAAAATTACCATGTGTTCTTAGGTGCTTATATTTGATTAATATCCATACATCCAATCTCACATAAAAGAGAAAGATAGATAATTGGATCATCAACTCTAACAAGCCATAGAGGTTAAATCTGGATAGGTTTGTAAAAATGAATATCTCACACTAATTCACCTCCCTCTCAATATGAGACCTAAAAAGGTCCTCATCATCAACTCATTCTCAAGTTGCTACACCAACTCATCCTCATCCTCTTCAGTTGATTCCTCATCACTCATCATCTACTTAAGTAACTAGCACATCCTTTAAAGCATCATTATCAGAATTATCATCAACTTTTTCTTCAAAATCTTCTTCATCAAACTTGCTTTAAAAATTCCTTCTTTTGGATTTAAAGAGTTGTTTTTTCCTTTTGGCACTTAAATTTCTAACTTTAGAATAACTAGATTGCTTTGTTCTCCTCCTTAGGACTGGCTCATCATCATCATCATCACTGTTTGCTTCTCTTTTCTTTGGGCAATTTACAGCAAAGTGCCTAAGTACTCCACACCTAAAGCACTTCAAGGGTAATTTTCTTTTGTACTTCCCTTTTCCTTTCCTCATATTCTTAGTGATGTATACCATGACTTTATCCAGTTTAATATCACCATCTTCTTCTTCAAAGCTGCTATCAGATTTTTTTTCTTGGTCTTTAATCTTTAATCTCTTCATTGCCTTAAAAGTCAACTCCTTCTCCACCTTAAACTTCTTCTCTCTTTTCATTGGGGCTATTCTCATTTCATAAGCCACCAATATGCTATGCAAATCATCTAAAGGCAACTTATCCAAATCTCTATCTTGTATGAAGGAAACTTTGGCATTGTAAGCTTTTAGTAAGGTTCTAAGTATCTTTCTTACCATAGTAGCATTATTGATCTCCTCTCCATAGCCTTTAATAGAGCACATAATTTCATTAACTCTTGTGAAAAAGGAATCCATAAATTCATCATTTTGCATCTTTATGTCTTCAAATTTGCTCCTTCAGATTTGTAGCTTGGCTTCCTTCATAACCTTATCTCCTTTGTAAATATTCTTCAATTTGTCCCAAATTTATTTGGCTATGTTGCACCTTATTACTTTGGTGAATTCTTTGTCTAATAATAAGGCATACAAGGCATTTCTCGCCTTTCCATCACACTCCAAATTCTTCTTATCAATAGGCATTATAGCATCACCTTCAACAATAAGGATGAAGCCACTAATAGCATATTCAAATACATCCAAACCAAGTGACTTTAGATATAAGAGCATTCTATTCTTCCATAACTGATAATTTTGTCCATCAAAAGTAGGAATGTCTTTGCAGTTAACACTGTTCTTGCTATCCATGATATCAACTAACAAAAATTCACAACATCAAAAACAATTTCAGATTTAAACAGACAAAATGGATCAACTGAGGAAACTAGCTCTGATACCACTTGATAAGGACCTTCTTAGGTCTCATAGTGAGAAGGAAAGGGGGTGAATTAGTGTGAGGTACTCGCCTTTTACAAATCTCTCTAGATTAACCTCTATGACTTCTTAGAGTTGATGATCCAATTTTTATCTTTCTTCATATATAAATGGCTGTACAGATATCAATCAAACGTGCACCCAAAAACACATGGCAATTTTTACATGGTTCACCCACAATGTGTGAGTTATATCCATGGTGTAATAGGATCATTCCTAAATCACACAATCCACTCTTGTTCTCAAGGGATATAATTAATGTCGTGAAAGGATCCCTTCTTAACCACTTGTGAAAGGATCCCTCCTTAACCACTTACAATGATCTCTCGATCACTCCAAGGGTATCCCACTCTTTTTCAACAAATTTATCAAAAGGTTTGTGACTAGCACTTTCCAGAGAAGGATCACTCAATGTACACAAGCTACTAATGCAGAACATGGATCTTCTCCTTCCTTTGTTGTTGGTGCTGCCTCACTTGCTGCCTTGGTAGGTTCTCTTCCCTTGTTACCAATGTTGCCTCTCCTACTACCTTGGCAAGTTGCCCCACCTGCTACCTTGGCAGGTTACCTCACCTACTGCCTTAGCAAGTTCTCTTTCCCTGCTAGTGCTACTTGCCTTACTGCTAAGGCAAGTTTTCTCCTCCTACTGCTAGTACTGCCTACCCTGTTGCCGGTTCTGCAAGCTATTGGTTGTGATTTGCCTGCTGCCGATTCTACAAGCTGCTGGTTGTGATTCACTTACTATCGATTGTTGTGCTAGTTGTGCTTGCTGCTATAATTACTAGTTATGTTGTAAGCTATTTTCTCCCTTTTTGGTAGTTGCTGCACCTTCTCCTTTATTGGTTTATTGGCTACTGCACCTCTCCTTGATCAATTTGCCAGCCACTACACCTCTCCTTGATTGGTTGCTGTAACTTCTTCCTTGGGTGGTTGATTGGTTACTGCACGTTCTCCTCTAGTTTGGTGTGACTGCTGCACATCTCCTCTAATTTGGTGTGGCTGCTACACACCCTCTTCTTCTCCCTTTGGTTTGGCCGACTACTACTTTCTTCTGCTTCCATTGATTTAGCCAACTGCTGCCTTCTTCTCCCATTGGTAAGGTTGTCGGTTGCTACAACTCCTCCTTTGATTTGTGTGGCTATCTCTTTCTTTAGTGGCTACTATCACCTCTTAGCCAACTGCACCTCTCCTTAGTGCTGCAGCTCTCTTGGTTGGCAGCAACTGTCCTTGGTGTTGCACACTTGGCTGGCTGTTGCTGCACCTTCCTTGGCTAGCTACTACTGCACCTTCCTCAACCAACTGCTGCTACACCTTCCTTAATTAGTCACTCTCTTTTTGGTGGCTACCTATCTCTTTGCCATTCTCTCTTTTCAGCTGGTCGGTTTCTCTTTTGCAACACACTCTTATCTTAAAAGATGCATAGATGTATTTATAGGCTTTTAGATTTAGGGTTACACAATCATCAATGGTCAGTATTGATATCTAAGGGTTATCCTACAATCAACGGCCAAATTTAATTCCTAAAATTTAAGGTTAATGGTCAACATTGACTTCTTAAAAATTAGGGTTAACAATTAGTCTTGACCCTTAAAATTTAAGGTCAACGGTCAACATTGACTCATTGACCTCAGAGTTGACTTACCATTAATGGTATTGACCAACGACTTCTCTACATCTCAACGACATTCAAAACATCAAATCAACATGAACAACTATTGAGATGCTATTGACAACAAATCCAACATTAGCTATCAAAGATAAACTCAACACATACCTATGCATAAGAGCATATTTTATATACTTGGTAAAGATATATAATTACTACAACTCAAAAAAAAAAATTGTGAGCCTTATTATATACAAAAAAGAAAATTTTCTCGCTATATTCCAAACATATTTTGTCACATCAATTTCAACTCACCATATCCCTTTTAGGTTAAGTTAGATTTTGTTTTCCTTATATGTATTCATAATTATGTTTTATTCATAATAATGTTTCATTTATTATGAATAAATATAATTGGTTAACCAATGAATAAATATTAAAGATGTTAAACAATAATAGTTTTCCTTTTACACTTATATTCCTTAACTACAATATAATTGCCTTCCTTCCTATTCCAAAAAGTTGAATTATTCTTAACCATAGATAATATACTAAATTAGCAAACATCATATCATAACTTTAAAATAAAGTTAGATGTCACATAAAGCACAACTTTTTAAAAGTAATAATACCCTAAAAAACTCCTATAATGAAAAAGTAAGGATTAGTTCTTTCATTTCTCTTATTAGTCAAATAACACACATGTTATGGTGATTATTCTCCATATAAAGCTTATATCATTTCACTTATTTTTCTTATGATATCACCACATAAATCTTAATTCAATTGCTTTCAAGCATTTAACCAAGTCCTCTAAGTGACTCCCTCGTTCATGAGTGTTAAATTAAGACTTACATATGGTTTTCAACAAGTTTAATAAAGAGTGAGAATCTATTCTTACTCTTACTTATTATAGCCTTATCTTGATCATCTTAAGGTGATCATATCTATATACATAGAATTTTTCTCACACAATAGTCGTATATTTATACACTCTTTTAATATTAAAGATGATTTTCCGTATAAGTAAACCAATCTTAACTTGTTTGACATACTTTTATTTTTTTGGTAAAAAACAATTTGTGCTAGGATTGATTTCATATCAAACTCTTTGTGTACTAATCAACATTTGGAATAATATTGCTAATACATATGTAACAAGAAACAAACTCTTTTATTATATGAAAACACAAAGTCACAATGTATTTCAACATATTAAATTCTATGAAGTCTTAGAGACTTAAAATATGACTAAAATACATTTTTTGGTATTTGTTTAGTTAGTAAATCTACTATTATCCTATGTGTTGAAATGTACTGTAAATTTACATTATTTTGTAATAAAATTTTTCTTACAAAGTTATACTTAGTATCAATGTGTTTGGTTTTATAATGATATTTAAGATATTTTGCATATACAATAGCCACCTGACTATCGCAATAAAATATAACCACTTTCTTCTAATCACCACATACTCCTATATGTTTAAAAAAAAATTAAGCCAAATAACTTCTTATACTACAACTGAGCAAGTTACAAATTCTACCTCTATGATTGATAAAGTAATATAGGTTTGTTTTCCCCTACTTCATGATATGACATAATCATTTAACAAGAACATATCTCTTAATGTTGATTTATATTCATTTATATCTCCTCCCCTATTAGCATTTGAATAACTAATTAGTAATAAATTATTTCTATATTATTACAAGGAATAATCTACAGTGCCCTTGAGATATCAAAATATTGCTTTTACAACTTACCAATGTACTTTTCCTAGGTTTGATTAGTATTAACTCACCAATTCCATAACATAACAAACATTAAGGTGTGCACACATCATAGAGCACATAAGATTGCCCATTACACTAGAATATGGCACATTCTTCATTTCTTCTTACTCTTGTCATGTTTTAAAACACATTTTAAGACTCAAATTATTACCTTCAACAATTAAAGTGTAAATGAATTTACAACTTTCCATTCTAAATTGCTTAAAGATTTTATAGATGTAAGACTTTTGTAATAAAACTAGAAGTATTTTGGAACAATCCTTATAAATCTCTACTTTTACTATGTATATCACCTCACCCATATTTATTTCAAAATTAGAGGACAACTATACCTTAATGGTAATGACAAACTCTTTATCATTTCTAACTAATAGAATGTCATTAACATATAGAGTCAAAATTATAAATTTATTTTTAAATCTTTTAACATATAAGCAATTATCCTCATTAATTATTGAAAGTTATATGAGATTATTACATGATGAAATCTTAAATACCATTTGTCTAGATGCTTGTTTTAGGTCATAAATTGATCCTTAAAGTTTACAAACTTTACAATCTTTCATTTAGTTTGTCATGGAGAAAAGTAGCTTTGACATTCATTTAATGTAATTCTAAATTCATATTTGCTACTATAACTAGAATTAGGCAAATTAAAGTAAACTTTATTAACAATAAAAAAAAATTTTATAATTTATACCCTCTTGTTAAGTATAACCTTTTGCCATTAAGCAAACCTTATACCTTATAATGGAACTATTTACCTTATGCTTGATTTTAAGAAAATGGAACTATCTACCTTATGTTTGATTTTAAGAACCCATTTGTTCTTAATAGCCTTGTGTCCTTAAGGCAAATCTACCAAGCCCCAAACTTGGTTAGATTTCATGGATTCCATCTCTTTTTCCATTATCTTTCTCTATTGTTCCTTAATAAAATATAAAAGAGTCTTAGTTACTATTTTAGGTTCTTTTTCATCATGAGAGACAATCATAAAAGCTCCCCTTTCAATCTTAAAATAATGACATGGGATGCTTTTACATAATATAAGTACTTATAAAGCTTGCATAACTTATGGCATAATTTTCCTACTTAAATTGATACCTTAAGGCATTTCCTCATCCATTTAAGTTAATAGGTTTGGCAGATTGTTGTTCCCACAGCCTTGTATGGGTTGTAATTGTTGTCAACTAGGTTTAAGTGTGCAAGAAAGTAAAGCCACATGGAAGGGCAAGAAGGTAAAAGCCATATGGAGGGGCAAAAACGTAAAACCACATGGAAGGGCAAAACAGTAAATTCACCACGTCAGGGCAAGAAGTAAATCCGCCGCATAAGCTCTATTAGGGTTTCATAAAAGAGAATATATAAAGACCTTGGAAGACAAAATTAGGGAAGGCCAACATAATTGAATACACGGTAAAAAGAAGAGGAGCACAGCAAAGAAAAATTCAATGGCCAAATAGGAGAAGGAGAGAAAAACCATATACAGCCAAGTAAAGGGTGGAGGAAAAGAAAAACCCAACCTTATGAGAGAGAGAAAGTGGAGAACGGCCGAGTGAAAAGGAACAGACAGCAACAAAATATATAGTCTAGAGAGAGAGAGAGCAAATAAGGTAACCGTCAACGGGAAGAAGAAGGGTGAGTCGAAAATTAAGTTTTGGAACGGCAAACCTAAAGCAACTTGCTAACCAAGGTGATCACTCGGCAAAACCCTACAAGACAAAGAACACCACCGAAAAGGAAGAGAGAGTTCGTCCAACACAAGAGACAACCGGCAAAACACAAAGGTTGGACGACAAAACCAGCACAGTAGAACACATAGTGGACGGCAAAGGAGAGTGACCGGCCAAAGGAGACATACGTCCAAAACAGCACGGCAAAACAAAAAATGGACGGCAAGAGAGAACACAGAACAGAGGAACTAGCCAAAGTAGTAAATGGAAAAACAGGGGATATCCAGCCAAACGATCTCTCGGCAAAAACCAGCAAAACGGAAAAACACAAAAAATAGAGCACCTGGCTAGACGATGAGAGAGACAACCCGTGAGAGATGATACATCCTGGAAGAGAAAACGTGAACACCACCTGAAGAGAAACAGACAGGAACGTGTGACGACTGAAACCAGAAACGAACAGGTCATGTGACTTAAACCAAAAAAATCAGAAGAGTGATGCAAGCCAGCAGACGTGCAACAGCAGTGAGGCAGGCCATGTGACTTGAACCAAGCTGTCTGGAGGTGTTAAATGGACAAGCGCAAACCAAAAACGTGCGTGAGGCGTGTGACCAACAAGGCATGAAAACCAGAAACGTACGTGAGGCGTGAAACCAGGGTACAAAGCAGTGCATGAGACGTGTAACGCCAAACCAGAAACATGAGGTGAGCCGTGAGACAAGGAGACGGGTGAGACCGTGAGACGGTGAAAGTAGGAGTTGTGTGATACAACGTAGATAAGAACTTTGGCGAAGCATTGAAAGAACTCAACGTATTTCCAGACTTCTTCAAGAGAGGTTAGAGAGCATTGCGGTGAACTTCTAAGCAGCAGTGGAGTAGCCTTTCAATTCAACAGAGGCAAGACAAGTTAGAAGAAGTTAGACACAGTAAGTGACACTATTTGTATTGTACTTGCTTAGTAATTGCAATAGTGAAAGGAGTAGAGAACTAAAGACATCCATTGTAACCTGTATTCACAAGTATAGTGGATAGTCTTGGTAGAGGGAGAGTCCTTACCACCGTGAATGTACGTCACGTTGACGGAACCACGTAAATCTCGTGTGTCCTTAATTTACTTTACGTTCTGTGTTTTGAATTGAGTTGTGAACGTAGCTAAAGTATCAGCCAACCCATAACCTAACAAAGACCTAAACAAGAACTTCTGTATTGTCTATTAGGCAAGGTGTCTGAAAGGTGACTTTGGGGACTATTGTGATTAGTAGGTAGCAATAGATCTACCTTAGTCGAGTCTAAAAAAGAGTTCGCTTTTAAGAAGAGATTGAAGTTGTTCACTTACCTGCGAATTGCGAATTGTGGTGATACTGATTCACCCCCCCTCTCAGTATCACAAATTATTAGATCCTAGGGAGAAGTCGGGAACTTCACGGATTATAGTCATTTGGATCATTTATCTCATAAGGATAAAAATTATTATCATTTTCACCTTTACTAAGAAATTCATTACTAAGAATGTGACATCATCTTATTCTAATTTTAAAATACTTATATTCGTTCATTCATTAATAAACACATTCCTTTTAAAGCGTTTATAGTATCTTATAAAGACACTTTTTTTTATCTAATTTTTCATATTTATGTGATAAATTATGAACATAAGATGCTAACTCTTATAGTCATAAATTTCTTAGTCAGGCTTTCATCTTAACTATAAGTGAGAAATTTAAAAGGTACATAGTTAAGTACATACATAGTTATCAAAAAAAAAAAACATTACCCTAATAATCTATTAGGAGATTTGCTTATGTCATTATAGAACTAACCATCTCTAATAAGGTATGACTAGTTGCTTTAAACTCTTTAATCATATTAAGCATCACCCTTAAGTGTTGTCTCAATTATGATATGACTTCTATATATAAATGTCAAAATTGACGATCAACTCTCTTAGGCTAATGGTCAAAGTACCCTTAAACTTGTTTTTCAAAGCCAACCACATTGCTTGGGTAGTCTTATACTCCTTAAACTCACATATAAGATCATCCTCTATATTTTTAAGCAAAGTTATGTATGTTATACTATTCTTTCTTTTTCAATCGTTAAAAGCCTTTTGGTCTTGCTTTTGTTGAGTTGAGGAACCCTCCCAAGGTCTACCATGACATGGTTGATGACTTCTAGCACTTCATGCTCTTTGAGGATATATTGAACCTTATAGTACTAGATGTTATAGTTTTCACCATTCAACTTATCTTCTATGTTAAGCTCATTACCAATATTCTTTGTAGTCATGATTACAATAATTTTGAGACATTTATTAATAATTAGTACTAACACTTTAACTATTCATTTGGTACCAAAATTGAAATAGATTAACAATAATTTTAAATTAATTAAAAAATCAAAAGCTCATAATGTTTCCAATCATCGTTTTTCATATTAATACTAGATTATTTTAATTTATTTCAATTTATACAAAATTTAACTTCTTAGGTGACGATTTCCAAAATCTTACCAACTTAACAACTCTCACTCTTTAGTAAGTTTATCATATATGTAAAGTATAATGTTGAATATTAACAATAATAATTAAACACATATAGCAATATAATAGACATTTACCATAACATTTTACATACATGACATTAAATATTAAAAAAAAAAACACATAACATTTTACATACATGACATTAAATATTAAAAAAAAAACACATAACATCAAACATGGAATAATATCCAATAATATCATCCATCATAACTAAAATTTAAGCATTTTTTTCATTTACATATAGTCTAAAAACGATAATGCACTTAAAGTAAAGAATTCCTAACTTATGAAGTCTCATCATGCTCAATATATTAGATAACTCTAGGCCCAACTCTCATAAGCCATAAACCAATCTCTATTTCTTTAAAGTGAATATGCTTTACAACTAAAAAATTAGGACTCATCAACAACATAGTAGAGCACCTTGCAACATACTCAATATAACACTTCCATTCTTTCTTAAGGGCATCCTTTAAGTCATTATACCACTTAATAATGCACTTAATATGTTCCAACTCACGATATACCTCAGCCCTCTAAAAGCTCATCAATGACTTAATCACAATATCAATCTTTACCTTTTCTTTAAGCCTTTTATCCATTAAGGCTTCAAGATAATTGATTAAAAATCTCATATGTTTGACATGTTTCATAAGCTCCTCATCATTTTCCATTTTACATTATTTAAAAGTGTGAAAAGAATGTCATTGGCTATGAAGATTTTTCAACTGTTCACGAAACTTAAAATTCATTCTTCTAAAGCACTCTTTAATGATCATTTTAGTTGGAATTTGCAACATATAAGTCATATTATTCCTTAAGTAAAACTAAAAGAATGTTTGAAATTACTAACATAAAAAATATCATTTTTATTTTATAATTTTTGAAATATGATATCTTGTAGAGTACAAAATCAAATAAATTTTGGTTCAAATTTTATTTTTTTTCTAGCATTCTTACTAATTATTATGAATTTTTAACAAAATAATTTATTTTAAAAAAATCAAAAAATATGTTAAATGACAAATTCTAATTGATTAGTACATAACACGAGACACTCTTTAATTGGTTAGTGAAACAAAAGGTCAAAAGGACCTTTGTTGACTTTGATCAAATTCAACATGTGGCATCTTATTAATAATAGTTATAATGTACATTATTAGTCTTCCCAATACCAAATTAGTCAAATAAACACTCATTTCAATCACCTACTTGAACAAGGTAGTGTACACACCATTGTCCACATCTCCCATAACCATAAAATTTTGACACATACTATAATTTGACCTCTTTAATTTATTAGTATGTTTGGTTTTCAAAAATAAAATATGAAAATTTGTATTTAAAAAAAAATCCAAACACATGAAACTAAAATTTTTTTGAAAAATTTTTATATTTTTCTTAAAATTATAGACCCAAATAGAATTTTGAAACTCAGTTACTCTTAGTTGACATTTTTAAAATTGATAAATAATAAATAGTTAAAAAGTACAAATAAATACTTTTTATACATATAAATTTTTTGCCATGAAATTACAATTTTCATTGTTAATTTTAAAAATTAATGTATAGTAAAAAATGTTTTTCTCATAGATTACTTGACCAAAAATCACAAAATTCTTACAACATGTTGCACAATTTAGTATGTCATCACACACAAAATTTCATAAAAAGATAACAATGTATGTGAGAGAAATAAGTTTCCAAAACATCTTAGCTCAAATATACATGAAAGTTTCATATATAAAAAAATTGAAACAATAATTTTTAAATTTTTATGCTAATAAGAAGGTTGCAAAAATTAATAGTAAACTGATTACCAACAAATCGATTTTTTCTCATAATTGCGGCGACATCGTTGTATCGAATAATGCCTTATTCACAATCTATGAACCTCTTACGAATAAAAATCAATAGAGAATTTATATTTTTCTATTTCAAAGCATGAGAGATTAATCTTTGTTTTTTCCCTCTCTCTGTCTCTTGTTTTTTTAAAGTGTTAAATTATTTTATGTACAGATGTTATAGTTACCAACATGTTCTTTGTAATGTATATCTATAGTAAAAAGGGAGTTTTAACTATCTCTAACTTTCCTTTAATGAGTTGGATCAATCCATTATGGGTGGGCCCATAAAACTCAAAATGATTTACAATGACAATGTCTGACGGATCACGATGCATAATTAATTTCTTATTTCTAGTGCTCTGATCCAGATTGTCAGCCTTCTCAGCTGAAATGGTGCAATGTTGGTTTTCTTCCATCAAATGGGGTCGGGGAAAAGGGGAGGGGTTGCAGTTGTGGGAGACAAAATCTATATGTTTGTTGTTTCTAAGGTTCAAGAACTTAACCATTTAATAAACTAGTGGCAGGTAAATGCATGATCTACTTCCTATATCTCAACTGACACGCTTGTCGCCATGCTGCATCTATCTTGTTTTCACAGTAAATGATTTCTTTGTGGTAGATAAGCTATCTAAGTTTTCGATGATGTTAAGCTCCATGATTAAACAAAAGAGTAATGATAAGGTACTGAAAGTTGTACTAATTTTTTTATATATAAAATGAAATACATTGTTAAATTTAAGCACGTATTGTAACGAGTAGTGGGACTCACAAACAAGAGGAAAAAAAAAATGATTGGAACATATCACATTTAGTTAAAAAAAGTTTCAGTAAAAATTTTGGTACCCCTAGTATTACTCTAAATGCAAAAATCTCAACACATGGATACATAGGATAAAGATAAAACAAGACACAAGAGTTAAAAAAAATTGCTAAAGCAAACTTCAATTGTGGGGTGGGGTTTATATATCAAACCAAGTATTAATTTTAATTCGTTGGTTTTATTTTTTTATTCATTCATATGTGGGTGTGCTCTTTAAATGAAAATCTTCGGTCATAATCGTTTTACATCAAGGATTGAGGAAATATTTTGTTAATAAACACCACACTTATATATAAGTAATATAGTTAACCAAAATTATAAGGACATTATAACTATGAGCTTTCAGCCAATACCTCGCAACCATTTATGGCCCGATCTTACTAGAATCTGGCAAATTAGTATGACACGAGAACTCGTACAGCCCGACTTGGCAACCGGTAGAAGCCAACCTGCCTGGATATCTCTGCCCCAGACAATTGCCCCCCGCCAACGTACATGACACATGTCTCATGGGAGATATTTTCACACTTCTATGAAGACGAAAACCTCTAGTGGTTGCAACACATAACTGAGCCAATGCCGCTTCACTATTAACAGGACATGTTAGAAGGGTACGCGCGAACTATCTGCTAAGGCATCTGGTTGGCATGTCGACTTAACTCGTATCTTATTTACCAACCGATAGGAACTTTTAAAGGATCTTATAAATATTTCATGCTTCAATTATCTTAAGACAATCCTGTCTTGATATTAAGCTCTCATTTTATCTTTCTTGATCTTTACTAATTTGAGTGCGTTGAACCCATTGCGACACCTCTAGCTTCTTTTTCTTATTTTGTAGGTATCCTGCCCTTAACTGGAAACTCCTCACCAGAAAGCATATTCAATGAATAGAATTAGAATAGATCGTGCAAAGTTTGGTCCAATAATAATAGAGATAATCACGGTGAATGAAATTCTCATAGACGGAATAAATGGTAGATGGTAGAGCAACTAACAAACCAAATAACCTAACACTATATGTAGTTCAATATAAATAATTTGTAACTTGCCACAGAAATGTCTGGCATGCAAAGTGATCGTCGACTGTTGATTCGTTTGAAAAATGCTCAATATATCCTTTAACTCAAATGACATAAATATTTTCACTGACAAATTTTGCTGAAAAATTCACATAAATATCATATATAATCAATCAAATTATAACATATTGCAGTCATTGGAGCAGCTTCAACATATTGACGAAAGAATCATATTTAACAAATGTCTTTGAATTTGAAGTTTTGTGCCAAATTGTAATGCAACTATGCATAAGCTTAACATAATAAAAGGTTATTTTTTGCTATAGTCTGGGAAGAATTTGGATTCCTATAGGTGACATATTTCTTGTCGAGCATGTTGAAATTAATTTGAATTATTATTTAGTTAATATACAAGTAAATTTTAGACTAATTAGTAGTTATTTAATAAAATTTTAATGGCTAAATAGAACTAAATAGTGTTATTATACAAGAATATAAAACTTAGGTTATACGCATAATTCTAAGTTAATTGTTGTGCAACATTTTTATATTAATAAAAATTAAGTGTTGCTCCAATATAATTAGGATAATTTGATATATTACAATAGTATTAGGATTAATTAAATTTTATTGTTAACTTTAACTCTAATAATAATATTAAAATTATTGAGTTTTTACAATAATATCAAAACTAATTAAGTTGTGACTCTTAATTTAAATAAATAAATAAATAAATAAAAGGAGGGGACAAAGTCTTGAAGTATCCTTGTAGTCACAGGCTGATGGTAAGATTTAAAATTGTAGAGTTCATAAATTATGATAATTAGGAAAAATCAAAGTGAAAATCCAAAGAGCAACAAACCGGACAATCGTAACGAGTCAGGTAATCCTTGTCTATTATTATAAGTCTGTGAATAAAATTTGTGTAGTCTTATATATTAGGTACAATCCGTAGGTAGGTCTGTAGATCTCCGTATCTCAGTCAAAGTCAAAGCAACAAAGGATGATGCTCTTTTCTTCCTTTTTGTTTTTACGCCCCCATTTGGTATAAATCGTCGTCTCCAATTAAGCTGAATCCTGGCACCCGGAACAGCCAGTCCAGTCTCTGGTGTCTCACGGGATTTCAACAGCTGCATGCTGCCATATGCCACACGTTTTCTTACAGGATTGGAAAATGTCCATCGGTCATGTGCCAACAACCGAGGGGTCAAACATTTTAAGTTGAAAATTTACAATACCACCCCATGAATTTTAGCCCCAGACAGATATGAACAGGTGGACACAAACGCCAATAAACGAAATCTCTTGTGTGTGCATGCAATAAATAAAAATGTTGACTCACGGATTCACTGAATACCTCACTGAATACCTAATCGTCCTTTACCACATTCAATTCACCGTGCATTATAATTCTCACTTCAATTAATCTCTGTGCCAAAAAGTAGAAGAAAAAAATAAAATAAAATAAAATAAAAAGGCACTTGAAAACGCGTACGTACAACGACCTATTTCCTCCTTTTCAGTTGTAAGATTTCACTTGTTACTGTTCTCTTAAAACGCGTTACAGACATAAACTGGTAGACACAAAAAAAAGTTGGGCGGGTGTTTAGAAAGCTCATCGGTTCCAATCGGGTGGCATGGCATTTTTGGCGAGGTATTATTCCTCGTAGGTATGCTTCGAATGGTAACTTAATTAATGATGCCTTAGGTAGCTTCTTGCTCTCAAGACTCTAGGATCATGCTTGACTGATTCAGCCATGGACTTGCAACCCTACTAATTACTGAAACCTAAAGAAAGCGATGTACCTCAACTAAATCAAAAATAAAAGGGTTAAATGCACTTATATGGTTTTTAATTTTTGCAATTAGTGATGATTCTATTAATTTTAAAACTCTTTTATAACTCTCTAAAAGAAATATCATAAAATTCACAGGAGTGGAACTCTAAAACCTAAAGATCAGTACTGTTGTATCAAAATTCCCTAAGAAATGAATAGCATTGGAAAAACGAATTTTAGCAGTAAAAAAATATATTTTTGCACAGGAGTGGAAGACCTAGAATTATAATATTAGAAACAGATTCCTTATTTTGCAATTGCGTACAAATGCAATTATTAGAATCTCTTGTATTAAAAGTACCTTCTTTTTTTTTTCGGTAGATCAAATTCTTGGCTGACTTTACCTTTCTCTCTCCTTAAGATTCCTCTTAACCATCTTTCTTTATCCAAGGCATCTAAATTTTTGTATGCCTAGTTTTTTTTTTTTTTTTTTGGATTGTCTGCATTGTAGCAACAAATTACAAAGCAAAATATAGACGTAAGTACATCATAAACTTGATATAGTTAAAATGAAAATTAGAAAAACAAAATACATAATATAGTTGAGTGTCCAATCCGGTGTTGGTTTATCATTTTAGTCAAGTTGGCAAACAGCCAGCTTTAACATTTAAACTAAAATCAAAATGTAGATCGAACAACCCTAATTTTTTCCAAATCAATTATATCAATACAATTTCTCATATTCCCACAAGTTTACATCACTTGAAAAGTATTTGCATGGTATATGGAAAGTCTTTTACGTTTTGCTGAGGAAGACAAAGCAAACTTAAAGGGTATCTCCAAATTGCAAGTGTGACTTTTATTTCCAAATTTCAAATAGCAAATAAATCGCAGTACACATTCAGTAGAGAAAAGTAATATTAAACTTGAGTGCTCATAACACCTGTGATCGCATGCGTCTTGTTCTCTTCACGACCATCCTTTGTAAGCCCAAAATATGATAGTTTGGAAGTGCAGTCCTACAAGAAGCAAAACGTAGGAACAAGAGATCTTTAGTACAAGAAGTTTCTATTTACACAACACTGCAAGAGAACGACTATAATAAACTTGCATGACAATTGATCAGTGAGTTGTGGGGCTATGGGACCTTGAGTTGGAGAAGATTACTTGGGACTGCTTCTGATTTTTGTCAACGGACATTGATGGCAATCATGGACGATGCTGGAGAAGAAAAACGCAGTGTTTGAATGCATGAAGATGAGGATTAAGGCAGGATTGAAACTTGGCTTTGCCACTTGAGAGTGGAAAAGGAACAGACTGCTGGGTCTTTGAATTTACACTTCCATAACCTCTTTAGTTTCATTCAAGACATGGTGAATTCTGAGCATCAATTCAACCTCAACTTCTTTACCTTTCATGAACAATTATGCCAATTATGCAATTAATAAGTTCAGAAGCTCTATAGTCTTAGCAGTTGAAACACCTTAGTATAGATAATTAGAATATGGTATAAGAAGTCGAAACATCTTACATTAAATTTAGATGAAGAAAAGACCAAAAAGATCATAAAAAGCTGAAGAGGTATGCCATGTAAACCTATACTATAGAATTAGTATGTATATATATATATACACGCCATCACAGCATGAAGATTGACGGTTGCTCATAATAGGTTAGAACGATATAAAATATTACAACAATTCATAAGGCCAATTTCAACTCTTGATGGAAAAATTATAAATATAATCATACCCCTCGTGAATTTGAATCAAGAAAATATGTCCGAAAAGCTAAGTTGGAGAAAGATATTAGAGTTGTAGTATCATGTTTCTATTTCATTTTGCAAATGATTTCCCGTCCACTAGATTCCTGGTGGATTCCACCAAATAGTTAAGGAACAAATCGTTGCAAATTATTACAACAATAAAGAGTTCTTTATGTGTAACCTAGTCACCGTAAGATACTTGCAGGTTGATACTTATGCAATTAAGGCATGCATTCAACTACGGAGTTGTACATTTATGTTTTTAGCTATAACGAGTATCAAAGATCATCCCATGCAAAATTGTTCATTAAGAAATCTCCATTAAAAAAGATTTTTTTTCCCCATAAATCTTGAAGGCGTAGGCAAATAAGTTATCGACGAGCGATAACTCCATGCCACAAACCTATTTATTCCCGACAATAGAAAAAAGAAAAAATGATTTTCAAAAGATGTCTTCTCTTTACTATCATTAGACTTCTTCAAAATATATGATATGGAATCAAAGTAGCTAGACAACTTTCACTTTTCTTTTTGGACATTGTGCTTGTTATTTCACATCTTAAGTGGGGGAGAACGGATGACGACAAGTGAATTTACGGTCCCCCACACAGGTATATTGGCATTTTTCTTTCTTTTTTTTTTTTTTTGGCTAATGATATTGGTTTCTCTCTGTTGTTTGACGTAACCCCCCCACCTAAACATTATTCTTTAGTTTTTTAAATATAATTTCCTGATACTTAGGACTTGAATAACACATATGAATTAGTTTTAATTTAATAAAAGTTAGAAGAAGACAAATTAAGTAAACATATTCCTATGTCATATGTTATACAAAAAGTCTTTTGTCGATGCTGGATTGGACATTAATGAGATATTGGTCAATCTCTCCCTCTCTCTTTCTCTCTTTCCAATTATGAGTGACCTCATCTAGAGATGGGTAGTCTACAAGGCCAAATTACAATTTATATTTTGAGTTCATAAAGTAATTATTATTTACATTGTATATTTTTTGAAATTATAAAAAATATCTTACAAACATTTGACAATGCTAATGAAAATTACACAAACTATGTGTGTGTGTGTGTGTGTGTGTGAATTTTAGATTCAAAAAGATACCTATGTGGTAATAAGAAAATTTAGAGTAAAATAGTAGGATGCTTTTAGAAATTCAAAAAATCTCACTAAAGAAATTGTATAAAAATGACTGGAAAAGAACCAAAAAGTTTGCCAACCAAATCCAGTTCTTGCAAAAACTAATACATTATTCTTGGCCCAAAGGTCTTATACAACGGCAAGACTAGCCTAGACCCAAATTAAAGAAGAATACTTTACAATAATGAAACATATATGACAACCCAAAACCTCCTTAAAAGGAACTTCGGCCTAAGTTATCCAAGTCCAAAACTCAAGTACATCTAGAAATGAAGAAGATTCAACAGACATGCTTCAAAACAATGAAGATGACTGTTTTGGACTATTTCCTCTAATAAAGCTGAAGAAATGACAAAACATCTTTCAAAAAAAAAAAAAAAGCAAATTCTTTATCAACTCAAAAATTTCTTTCGATGGATTTCCATCCTAGTCTGATGAACTAAGGATTTTTTGGATTTGACAAGTTGAATATCCGGGTTCTATAGGGTTGTAACCAGATGCCTTTCTTCCTTAAGCATGCTCCCTTTTATAGAGACTTGGGGAGTTTCACTTGAGTGAGAGTCATCATAGCTCTTTTATCATATATATACCCTAATTACATTTCATAACTTAATTGCCCCTGAAATCCTCAAATTTTCTCTCTTATTCTTAAAACTCAACTTTTTCTTTCTCTATTTCATCATTTTTTCACTTTTATACATTTAAATTAATGTCTTTTTACTTATTTAGGATTACTGTACAATATTTAGGGCTTTATTTCAAATTAGTTTTTGTGACCATTATATAATAATTAGGACCTTATTCTTAATTAAGTTTTGTTTCACTTTTTTCAATCACTTTTCTTTCTTGTTTTTCAAGGAGTTTTGTTAGTGTTAAAGGTCTTTATTTATCTTAAGCATTGAAATTTTGTCTTTTTGAGTTGTCCAAGACCACTTAAAAAAAGGATTAATTTTGTGTATTGTTGGGTTTCTTGTTTTCAATTTTTATTTACAATAAGTGGGGTCACATTTGATTTTTTAGTATTGAATCAAATCAATTAGTCAGTTTTGCATCCTTATTTTTTTTTGCCTTAAATTTCTAAATCTACAGTTTTCATTTTTAAACGTATAAGAACCTTAAATAATTTTAAAAGTTTATTTCAAGTAATTAAACTAGGGTTTTTTATGGGTTTTTAAGGTGGATTATTTTTAGGTTTTTAAAATGAAGAATTCTAAGTTTTTGTTGCTATCTTTAAGATTTTTGAAATTGAAAAAATTATACTTATTCTTCATATATTATTAATCTTTTTAACCTTTTTCAGTTATCTTAATAGGACAAGGAAAAGAGAGATGAAATACTAGACAAAGATCATGCAACTTACATTAATGTGATAAGAATATGTAAAGTGATATTTGATGTGGATAACAAAGGCTTCAAGCTATTGACATAAGGTGCCTTGCATATCTAAGGCGGTTTGGAGTTACAAAGAGCCATTAATAAAGAAAAGATGATCTATACTTCACATTGGATTCAAGGTCAATGGCTTTACCTTACAAGATCCTTTATGCCTTTCCAAATTCTAATGGAAATGCATAACAAAATGGTCATAACTTTTGACCTTGTAAACATATTTGATACTACTAATGTAAATACTATTGTGCCTTTAAGTAACAATTTTAAACTTAGAGACATTGTTTTTGTAAATGATATCACCAATATGCATGTTGTCTTCACTTCTAATACTCTAAGGATAAGTCTTACATTTAAAGGAGAGTTGAAAGAATAATAGATAAGGAGCATTTAGCAAAAGAAGTTAAATGTTGAAAGTGTAGATAAGATAACTGCCACGAAGGAACTTGCATCTAAAATTGCACATTTAATGTAACCTATTATGGTCCTATACCTTTTCATGCATTCTAGTCGACACCTACTAAAGGCTTAAAGGAGAAGAGGTCTTTTAAAAATTCATATATTAAGAAACCAAAATAGAATAAACATGAGATAATGAAGAGTAAAAGAACTAGAATAGTTAACAAATCTTTATTATTAGCAAAATAAGAAGTTTGAATCATAAAATGAATTTCAAAAGAAAATGAGGTATGACAGTTAACAAACCTTTGTTGTGCAAAAAAAAATATATATATATATATATACACACACACATACATACATATAGTTTTGTTTTTTTTTCTCTCTTAAGTAATACAATACTAAAAAATTTAAATTGAATAAAATATCTCAAAATTAAATAATTAAACATTATTAACAAAGAACTAAACATGTTTACAAAAAGAAAATAAAGAATAAAAAAGTGTTGCTTGATTAAAATAGCGATAAATTAAGTAATTTATGTACAATATATTATTGTCAAAATTGAAAAATATTATTATTTTGTTCTTTTTAATTCTAAAATTTATGTTTTTAGGTATTTTCATTCATTTAACTATTTTGTTTTGATAATAAAATATTTTTTGATAAGATAATCATTATGCAATTTCAAATTTATTCAATTATTACTCAAATTATCAATTTCTAATTTATATGAGTGTCTATCTTATTAAATATCTTAACTTTTTTACATTAAAGTTATTTCTAATTTCCCCTAAGTCAATGAATGTCATGATCTTATGAGATAATCACTATTTTACTAGCTTTAGAAATTTTACGTAAGATTATGTAAGATTATCTTACAAAATAAAATTTTATCTTTCTTTTCCAACCTTATCTGATAAAACTACCTCTTACCACCAATTGGCAACCTTGATAATATAAGTTCGCAAAATTCGACTATTTACCTCATAAAACCACATAGGTCCATTTTCTTTCTCATTGCATCCTTTCATATAATAAATTAATAGTTTCATGGCTTAGTAATGTTTACTTTATTAAAAGAGAAATTTATTTAACAGGTCTCTTAATCCCTTATTTGAGCTTAATTATGTGTTAATTTTGCAAGAAATTATCAAATCTTTTTCAAAACATTTAAAAATTATTGATTTTTAAGTGTATGTTATGAAACACACTTATTAGTTTTAATTTTTTTATGTATTTGTGGCTAAAGTGTCTTACAGTAATGAAAAAAGTTTAAAAATTTTCTTAAATTGACAATTCTGTAGATATTTTTCTAGAGTTTTAATGTTTAGATATTTTAAATATGAATAATGGTATGATTAACCACATAAGACTTCTATTTTATAAATAATATGTTTAAGATCTATGTCTTTCCCATCTAATTACAAGAAAAAATATAATTTGAATAAATATTCTATATAATTGCTTTTTTAATTTTTATTTTTTTTTCTTAAAATCCTTACTAATATTTTTTTTTGCTTAAATAAATCTTCATTTAATGACTTAAATTGAAGAAACTTACATATCACATGAGCTTAAAAACCAGTTGTTCAATTATGAATTATTTTACTTAATTTAAAGGCCTTTCACTTAAGTTTAAACACTTGAATAAGTTGCACAAAATGTTAAAATTAAGTAAAATAATTTTTAAAAAAAACTTTGTTGAAAAATAAGTTATTTATTACAATTTAATTGGTAATAGTTTATTTAAATAATTTCTTTATAATTTTATTTTACTATGTTTGGTAAATATATAAGAAAATTCTAAAATTTTCTAAATACATAATATAAAATTATCCCCCTCTCTCCTTTTGTATCTTTTTCTTTTTATGTCTCTTCATCTATTTTCTTCCATTTGTCTCTTCCTTTCTTCTCTATTTTTTTATCTCTTTTTATCTCTCTTTGATCTTTTTCTTTTTCATCTCTACCTCTTTTTCTTACTCTCTTCATCTCTTTTCCCGTGTCTCTTCCATGTCAATGTATTTCTTATCACTCTCTCTTTTTCTATTTTTTTATTTGATTTTATATTTATCTCTCTTTTATATGTCTCTATCTTACTCACTTTATCTTGCTCTCTTCATTTATTTCTTATATCTCTATTTCTAACTGATTTTTTTTATCTTTCTTCCATCAGTTATCTCTTTTCCTCTTTCTTTCTCTTCTACCTCTATCCCTCTCTCTCTTCTCTCTCCCTTCTTCACTTTTTATGTTGTCAAAATTTTTAAGTGATTTTTTACAAAATTAAGAATGTTTTTATCAAATAAATATCTTTTGTGAATTATTTTTTTTCATTGTTTCAAAAGGTAATACATAGAAAATAATATTTTCTTGTAAAATACTTTTGTAAAATAAATAGGCTTAAGTAATTGATTTATTTTAATCAAATTTAAAGCCTTTTTAATTCATTTTAAAATTTTGACTAATTATAATTTAGAATATTTTATATTTTTAAAAGTTTACTCCACTTTACTAAAAATAGTAAAGTTTATTAATTAGCTTGACAAAACAAACTGATTAAAGTTAAGAAATTTTATTTCAAAAGGAAATGAGGCAAACATTTTTTATAATTTTATTCTTGAAATTTTATTTCAAGAATAGGAAGGAAATGAATCTTTCAAATCTTAATAATTTGTTTATATAGTTAAATAATTATTAAAACCAAACTAGTTTGATTGGCTAGATTAGTGAACAATTATTTTGATATCAAACCTATTTAATTTATAAAAAATCTAGTTGAACTATTGATTGGAATCAAGCTAAGTGACTTAGTCAACTTGGTGTCTTAAAACTAGATTTTCTCTTTTTTAAAATTTTTTGAATATAATATTTTAAATATTAAATTCAATATTTAATTCAACTTAAAATATTTTATTTGTAATATTTCACATTATATATTTATATTTTATATTACAAATTATAAAATTATGATAAAATATCAAATAAATAAGTAAAATTTTATTTATAATTATAAAAAATATTTACTTTAATTTAATCAATAATTTATTGATTAAACTAATGACTTCATAATCCAATCTTCTAATCACGCAAATGCTTTTCGAGAAGACGAGGGATTGTGAAACAAGATAAAAAGTACAAAATGAAAAGAAAAAGGGTAAAATGCAATTAGGCCCATTGTAATTTATCATTTTTACGTTTTACTTTCTTGAAATTTTTATTTTCACTATAAAACTCAAGTGGTTTCTAATTTTAATAATTAAGACCCTAAGTAAAAATTTATTAATTTTAAGATGCAATTTTAATTATCAAAAAGTTCATAAAACTTAAATATTATGGGATTCAATATTTTTAACTCATCATGATTATTTTTCTTATTTTTAAAAAATTTTAAGAATTTGTTATTTTTATTTTTTATGTGTTTAATTTCTCTTATTTTAATAAAATTAAAAAATTTCAGATGAAAGTAAAAATTATAATGAGTTAAAAAATTTTGAATGGTTGGCCATGGCCATGGCCATTGCCTACTGCACAACCAGAAAGCCCTGGCAGAGAGGCAGGGACGATGGGAAGGCTGATAAGAATAGCGTTGAGAAAGAGAACCGAATCATTTCCCTTACCCTTCACGCCTCCATTAGTATATTACACCTCTCTCTCTCTCTCTCTCTCACTCTCACACACACACACTCGCTTACTCGCGCAAACCACCATTGTTAATCCTCTCTCTGCTTCTATGCATTTAAAACCCACACAGCCTACACGCCCCAGCAGCCAGCACTGATTCTCTGCTTTCATTGACTCTCTTTCTTTCCTCCCAACTGTACCCTACTTTTCTTTCTCTCTTCAAATTCCTTCCTCATCCACCCAAGGATTTTCTCAGAGAAGAAACAGAGTTTGGCAGTGTCCAAAAAAAAAAAAAAGAAGAAAACAAGAGAGCGAGAGTGTCTGTGCGTCAATCGTTCTCATAATTTCAGTTCCTTTCTTTTATTTGCTGGGATTTCCAATACGGGTTCTTGTGGAGACCAACAAGAACGAGCAGGAGAAGGAGAGATGAAGCAAGCCATGTGCGTGTGGGTTCATGGGCCTATCATAGTTGGCGCAGGACCATCTGGTCTGGCAACATCGGCTTGCCTCTCTCGACAAGGTGTACCTTCTCTGATTCTTGAGAAAAGTGATTGCATAGCTTCACTTTGGCAACACAGAACCTATGATTGCCTTAGACTACACCTTCCAAAGCAGTTCTGCGAACTCCCACTTCTTGGTTTCCCTGATAATTTCCCCAAGTACCCCACTAAGCACCAATTCGTCTCCTACATGGAATTCTATGCCTCACACTTCTCAATCCACCCTAAATTCAAGCAAGCTGTTCGGAAAGCTGAATTTGACAGTATTAGTGGGTTCTGGAGGGTACAGACTCAGGACTCGGAGTACATTTCTCGGTGGATTATCGTCGCCACTGGTGAGAATGCTGAGCCTGTTATACCAAAATTTGTTGGAATCGACCAGTTTAACGGTCCTATCCTGCATACGAGTGACTACAAGTCCGGTTCTGAGTTCCAGAACCAAAGGGTCCTGGTTGTTGGCTGTGGCAATTCCGGCATGGAAGTTAGCCTAGACCTCTGCAGGCACAACGCAACCCCTTATATGGTGGTCAGAAATACTGTAAGCTCTTTAAATCGCTGTTGCCTCGTCTTGGTGACCAAAAAATTAAATAAAACATTAAAATTTCAATAATTTTCCTTTTCGATTTAAGTATTTGATTAACTCTGTGCCGAATTTTGCCGGGTACAGGTGCATGTTCTACCCAGAGAAATGTTTGGAATGTCAACATTTGGAATAGCCATGGCACTCCTGAAATGGATGCCTCTAAGATTAGTTGACAAGTTTCTACTGCTGATGGCTAACTTGACCTTTGGGGGCACAGACCAATTAGGCCTCCGGAGACCAAAAACCGGCCCAATTGAGTTAAAGAATGTCACTGGAAAGACTCCTGTACTAGATGTTGGTGCATTGTCACAGATAAAATCCGGAAAAATTAAGGTAACAATCAAGTATGTACCCTTGTCTTTACTTGATTCAGATTTTTGGTGAACTTGTTGTGTCGCTTATGCAATACCTTGTAGCTAATGTTGTTACCTTTCAGGTGATGGCGGGTATGAAAGAGATAACAAGAAATGGGGCAAGATTCATGGATGAGCAAGAGGAGATGTTTGATTCTATAATTTTAGCAACTGGGTACGAAAGCAACGTGCCTACTTGGCTCAAGGTTAAGCATGACCCCATCTTTCGGTCTTATGTTCTTTCAGTTTTAGTTCTAATCTTATTATCAATTTAACTTGGACACAAACTTCCAAATCTCTTCTTCTCCGTTCTGGGTACTAAAAAGAATAAAATCAGTTTGGCCTGCTGGGAGTTATCTTTACGTTCTGGAACCCCCTTTTACGCGTGAAAAACTTGCATTTTGCGTGGTTTTACGATTAAGTTGCTGTCATTAACTCATAATATTTTTTGTGAAGTTCCTGAAACACAGTGCTGTTTGCTCTCTTTTCCGGAGGACAAATTAGGATTAAGGACAATAAGAAGAAAAAGGGCTTTTTTTACTCTCTCTAGTGGCAAAATGGATGTACTATTTTATTTGATTTATGTAATTGGGATTATTAATCGACGATAGACCTTCTGCAATCTGCAGGGCTGTGATTTTTTCACAAAATATGGTATGCCAAAAACACCCTTTCCCAACGGTTGGCAAGGAGAGAACGGACTTTACACCGTTGGCTTCACAAGAAGAGGGCTTTTGGGAACGGCCTTTGACGCGGTCAAAATTGCACAAGATATAGGTAATCAGTGGAAAACGTTCGGGGGCTGCAACAGCTGTTGTAATTCCCATGTCAGGCTGTGTCGTGACCGAGGGGTTATAAAGGCAAGCAAATAATTAAAAGGCGAAGAGAGCGGATAAATCTCTGGTGTTAGGTTTTTTTTTTATTTTTATTTTTTATTATTGTTGGGCAATCAATCAGGTTTCAATTTTTCTGCTTGGGCTCGTTCCCTATTATTCATTCGGTCAGTCACTGTAAATGCCTCCACAATTTTGTATTTGGTTGGAAGGTTTTTGGCAGCCTCCAATTTTCAAAGAATATGTACAAAATATTTCCGTATCCCTATAAATGTGTGTGTTCTGGGGTTTCAACAGGCCGGCGGGCACTATTTATACGCGCAAAAGGAGGGGAAAAAAAAAAAACAAAAACAAAGTTATTGCACCACCACCACCAGAAATTGACTGGGTCTGGGTCTAACTTTTTCATTTTTGATTTGTGTGTCCGCCGTGAGAAGTTTTCTCTGCTCGTGGGAATAACGATTCCCGTATCAAAGAAAGAAAGAAAAACCTTGGGACTTTTGTTTCCGCGTGCGTTTGCAAGATACATGCGTGTGTCCGTAACTGGGGGTTTTTTGGAAGGAAAACCGGAAGCTTAATCCTCTGCGCCCGCCTTCTCTGTCAATTCTGCTGGCAGCATTCCCTAAAAGTGGCCTCAAATGAGACCCTCCGTCCGAGCGATTTGCAAATGGATGGTAAAAAATGTTTTAAATGGAGTAATTAATCTCTTGCTCGCGCCCCGTAATCTTATTGCATTTACAGCCAAAAAAAATATATATAATTGAAGCCATTTAACTTTATATATATATATATATATATATATATATATAATAAATTTAAAATATTATCAAATAATAAATTGTATAATAATATGCATAGAAGTGACGCGAGAGTATTAGAGTTCAATAATTTTAATATTATTTTAAAATAATTATATATATCTATATGAGTAATTTCATTAAATTAATAAAATATTGCATAATAATAATAACAACAATATAAATACATTATCACGATTCATGAGGCTACTTTTGGTGTTTACCACATCCAAGAATAGTTTATTATAGGCTGGGTTTGGCCAGTGTCCCACATCCATGATGTATAATACTAAATTACAAATTTGTTACTTTTCGAGTTCGATATTTAGGTCAGTAGTAGGCTATATAACAGACCATAATCGCTTCGTTTTCATGAAAATTATTGTTTAATTTATGTTTCCTATCATCGCATCGCTATCGTGATTAGAGTTTAAACTTGTAACAATGAATCTAAAGAAATATGAAATATGCATGAGCATGTCTCGTGTGTGTAACCTTTTAGTGGTCTTACATGTTTATCCCATCTGTCTTTATTAAAAATATTACGTGGGTTCTGAAATTGAAAACATTTATGTCCACCTCCACTACTTTAAAACCAATATATTGTCACAATCATCTTGAATAGAAATACTACAAATGACATGGTGGCTTTTGTAGTTTGTGTTTGAATTGAATTATGATATTAAACAAGGGTCAGAATTAGATCTTTTATAAGATTTGATTCTCCAAATGATGACAATAATATATGTGTGTGTGTGTGTGTGTGTGTGTGGTGATGATAATTTTTGGGCGAGAGGCTTGTGACATGTAAATCAATGAAAAGTTTATGCGATCTAGTGTGTATTAAGTTTATTTTTCAAATGTATGATCATGAAGTGTTTATAGTATCATTGATGTACTTGGCGAGTAAGAGATATTACAATCATTGGAGTACGCCAAAAACGCTTTGGCCTATAGTGTTGGTGTACCCCTTTGTCATGCTGATTAAGAAGTAGTGAAGCGACATTCTGTAGTCAGTGACATTACCGTGATTGTAAATAGGTACGAGCATTTTTCTTAATGACACATGTTTCCAGTTTTATTAGAAGACTGAAATGAGATAATAGTCAGAGATATAATTTGTATATAAAATTTTTTTAATAATTATTTATATATTTTATTATTTTGTTGTATATTTTATTTCTGTTGTTACACATTTTATATATTAAAAAAAATATGTAAAATTTATACAAGACACAGATCGATTATATCTGTTTTATCTAAATTTCATTATATATATATATAGTCTAATCAATCATGACTTCTCTCTCTTCAAGACCCTCTTCGTCACTTGTTTTGCAGCCGAAGTTGAATTCCCTTGATTCTTGAGCTTCTGATGAAGTGACACGCATTTGCTTTCCCGATGACATTACTTACGTATGTCATGAAACTCATCTCTACAGGGAATTGCTTACTCAGAGTTGAGGCATCCACGGGAGGACAATCACATGTCAATGTCAATGGACTGAATATGATATAGAGAAGTTGGTTTTTTGGGGTTGGCCAAATTTATCATATGGGAATATCATATTGTACAATGGGCATTGCTAATCATCACAGCGTTGGTAATCAACTTTCGTTTGCATGTTGGATGGTTCTGCGTTTGTACCAACAAGCAAGAAAGTACCAGGCATTCTACCAAAATTTATTCGTATTTTTCTGAAGTGAAAAATAAGCTTTTTTTTTTTTTTTTTTAATCGTATAACAAACATGTGAGCGCACACACATACACACATATATATGAACATGGGCTGTTATCTCCAAAGGTAACGAATACGTATCTTGGCTTCTTTATGCTGTATAGTAGCAAGCAGTGTTGTCACGCATGCTTAGCATATAATATATAAAATATATTTAAATGATATATATATATATATATATATATATATATATATATATATATAGCGAGAGAGAGAGAGAGTAGGGTCACTGTATTATTTTATTCTCGTTCTTTCTCTGCGTCTTCGCGATATATAATTGAGGCAATGATGGGGCTTCGGGTATTCCCATCGCTTATGGTACGAAGCTTCAGAAGCTGATTGACAGCTTTGCCTCTAAAATCCGAAGCCCCCTCTCTCTTTCTCTTTCTATTTCTCTCTCTCTCTCATGTAGACGCAAGCTAGCGTCTCCTTTGGCCCTCTTCTTCTTCTTCTTCCTCGATCTTCTGACTCTCTTCTCTTTCTCTGCCGCCACAAGACAACAGGGAAGGGGGGAAAAGTCCAAGTTTTGGGATGTGGAGGGATATGGGGTGTTGGAGTTTTAAAAAGGGCCAGGGGGGCCAGTCTTCCTTGCCATTCAATTCGAAATTCCCATCACAGGCTTCCAATCCAATGCACGCGTTACTACGGATGAGCAGAATCTTACGTCACTCCTCTACTCACGACCTGTTTTGGCAAAGATGAAAGGACTGTGACAATGAGAGAGAGAGAGAGAGAGAGAGAGAGAGAGGCATGATTTAGGAAGCACCGCCCTCTTCCCTCTCCTTTAAATTGTTGTCATTTTCATTCCTCTTTTAGCGTTTCGCGATCTGCCAATCTTATGATATGACGTCACCTCGCCTCGCTCTCTTACTTAACTAATCCTGCCTGTCATAACACCGCCACGTAGTTAATAGGAACGATCATTTCGGCCACCGTATATGACATGTTGGTAATTGGTACTCACTAACCGGTATACGTGTCACAAAATCTGCTTCTGTTTAAAGAATCTGGTTTGGTTCCAATGAAACTGAACTAAAATGTAGTTCTGCATTTTGGTCAATTTCAATTTCAGTCAGTCTGAGTCTAATTCTGGCTGTGGTATTGTTTCGAACCGGATTCACTATTTTTATAATTCCTTTTGAAACAGTAAGAAAAAAAACAGATTATTTTGACTTTTTTTTTGGGTATTTTTTTGGAATCACCAAGTAAAATCGTTAAATTTTAGTTCAATTGTACAACTCATTGCCGTTCCAATTCAAGCCGTTAACCATAACTAAACTGCCCCTTTCCTTTTCCCAATTATTACGGCAATCATGAAGGAGATTCTAATTTCTGATGCAATTCTTGATCCATTTTGTTTTAGTACAATTTCAATTCAAACTGAAATTAGTGTACCGCTAATGTTTTGCATACGTCAGATCTCTTTATTTTTACTATATGAGATGAGCAAAATCTCCTTATGGCATTGAAATCGATGTATGATCAGGTGAACTTTGGTCTATATCTAAGTGGTCATGAATTTAATAATTGTAAATGTGATAAATCCATTCTCATGTCTTACATGACTCTTCTAACGCTTCTTAATGATAGCGTTGGGCCAAGAAGTGGGGTTGAGAGGGCCGAGGCCGCATATCTATGTAAGTATAGTTTGGCGTTACATGGCATGCAAATGTACCAATCGACTAGCTAGAGATCCGATTGTTGTGCATGCATTATTGTCATTGCCAATGCAAATGTGCAAAGCCAAAAAAAAAAAAGAACCAATGCATTCGTATTAACCCTTCATCACAGGTTACAAACATAGGACAAAATTTCTATCCCGTCATTTATAGTAGTGGAATTCAATGTTGCTTTTTGTAGTTTGCTCGAGGTTTTTCTCTCTAAAAGTGACGAGTACTGTAGTTATAGCTGCACTTTGTTTCCCCAATGATCTTGGGGCCCACTTGATCTCGGCGTTATGTTGCTTTTGCGGCAGCTATGGCTTGGTTTAAAAAAGAAGGAATGTAATAGCAGCGAGAGACCCCTCAGTATGCGCGGGCCACCTTCCTTCACTAGGCTTCCTCCTCGTTGGGGTTCAAATATAAATGAGTCACAGCCACAGCTTTATGTTTCTTTCGCTCTGCTTCGGCCTGACTCAATTAGAATATTAAAAGCGATGGAAAGACCCTACATTCAAGACATTACTTCTTGTTATGTATCTACTGTTGTAATCCAATTCAATTCTTTATGAAAATGACATTTCGCTTGATACGAATTCAATTATATGCAAACAAAATACAATACTAATGTTGGTATATAATTGTTCTAATAAAGTTTAAGGGATTGGAGTTCTTACCTAATGATTATAAACAATTAAGAACTAAAATTATAAGATTCAGACACCACTTTTAACAACAATAATGTTGAAAAAGATAAGTCTATTGAACAAATATAATCAAGTATGAAAGTTCAGAATTAATTTTTAAAAAATCAGAGAAAATAACTCATTCACTCATAAAACGAAGTTATGCCCCCTCTAGTTATCCTTTTTCCCTTTTTATATGCTAACTCCCAAAAACCCTAGCTGATAAGGTGAACTTATTAAGGAAATTTGTCTAGCCCACTAAATAATAATAAAACCTATGAAAATAACCTATTTAAATGCTGAAATTCGTCCAACCTAGTATATAACAATATAACCTATGAAAATAACCCAGTTAAATGCCCAAACACGGGCTCATAACTTTAACTTCCTTCCTAAGGCTATGATTTTCATATACCTCCATAGATGACACATTTGCAAGCCCTGGTGAAGCCTTCATCATCCTTAACTCGTGTCTAACAACTTCTTGTAAGTAAATATCGCATAACAAGTTGTTGAGTGTTTTCTTTATTTTCTTTGACATTGCCTTTGTCATTGGTGGTCTAAGGTTTTATAAAGCATCAACTCCCTTGTTGATTTGAGCTAGTACAATATGACTTCCATCATTCTCGTTTTCCTCAAAATGATTTGTCCTCAAATTTGCACCTACATCATCAAAGAGAAAAGGAGAAAGGTTAGAAATAGTAAAGGTTACACTCACATTATACTCACCTGGCAAATCTAGTTATATGCATTATCGTTGACTCTTGCCACCACTTAAAAAGGACCATCTCCCTTTAGTTGTAACTTTGATTTCCTTTGCATAAGAAGTCTGTCCTTCCATAAGTGTACCTGATGAGGACCTTTTTAGGTCTCATATTAAGAGGGGAAGGGGTGAATCATTAAGAGATGCTTGCTTTTTACAAATCTTTTTGGATTAACCTTTGTGACTTGTTAGAGTTAATGATCCAACATTTTATCTTTCTTCTTTATGTGAGAGCAACCGTACAAATATCAATCAAACGCAAGCACATAAGAACACACAACAATTTTTACATGGTTTACCCATAATGTGTGAGCTACGTCTACGGTGTGATAGAATTACTCCTAAATCACACAATCCATTCTTGTTATCAAGGAATACAATTATGGTATGGAAGGATCACTCCTTAATCACTTACAAAGTTCTCTCGATCACTTAAAGGTTTGATCTCCTGATCACTAAATAAGATGATCTTTTGATCAGTTAATAGACTAATCTCTCAATCACTTCAAGGGTATCCCACCTTTTTTCAACAACTTTATCAAGAGTTTAGTAATTAACACATTTTTGAGAAGGATCACTCAATGTGCGCAGGCTGCTAATGTAGAAAGTAGATCTTCTCCTTCCTCACTGCTGGTTTTTGCTCAACTTTTGCCGGTCTCTTATTTGCAAGTAATCTCTGCTGTAGGTTATCTTTGTTGTCGGGTATCTCCTTTGTAGGTTCTTTCCTTCTGTTGCCTCACTTATTGCCACGGTAGAATCTCTCCTTTGCTATTGATGTTGCCTCCCCTGCTACCTCGACAGGTTCTTTCCTCCTGCTATCGATGTTACCTCCTTTGGCCTTGGCAGGTTCTCTTTCTTTGTTATCAGTGTTGCCTCACTTGGCCTTGGTAGGTTCTTTTCCTTTGTTGCCTTGGTAAGTTTCTTCCTCTATTGTCAATGCTACCTCACTTGCTACTTTAGCAGGTTTCCTTACCTACTACCTTAGTAGGTTACCTTACCTGCTGCCCTGACAAGTTTCTTCCTTTACTACCGGTGCACGTTTTCTCCTCTAATGTTGCAAGCTGTCAGTTTGCTGCTGGGGCACATTTTTTCCTTTATTGTTGGACTTGTTGCCAAGGCACATTTTTTCCTCTATTGCTGCAAGTTGCTGGTCTTACTGTTGGGGCACGTTTTTCTCCTCTACTGTTGTAAGTTATTTGACTTGTTATCGAGTTACGTTTTCTTCCCTGTTGCTGGTCGTGCCTGCACGTGCTATTATTGCTGCTTGTACATGCTGCTATTGCTGCCTGCATGTGTTGCTATCGCTACTTGCATGTGTTGTTATCGTTGCCTACACGCTCTATTGTTGCTGCTTGCACCTTTTGTTATCGCTACCTGCATATTTTGTTGTCGTTACCCACACGTGCTGTAATTGCTGCTTATGTTGCAATTGTTGGTATAACCTGTTAGATATGTTGCAATTGCTGGGATTGCCTTTTAAACATGTTATAATTGCAAAAATTATAGGCTGCAATTAGTGTTACGGGTTGCTATTGGTTGTTACGGGTTGCTGTTGATGTCTCCCTACCCTTACTGCAATAGGTTCCTTTTTCTTTTGGTTTAGCTAGCTACTGCCTTCTTCTTTCTTTGGTATGGTTGTTGTATACCCTCTTTTTTAGTTTGGTGTGACTACTGCACACCTTCTCCTTTGTTGGTTTGGTGTGGTTATCAGTTGTTGCACTCTCCTTGGTTATTGGTTACTGCACTTTCCTTGATGGCCGGCTGTTGCACTTTCTTTGGTGGTCAGTTGCTGCACTCTCCTTGGTGGCTGGTTGCTACACTCTTCGACCTTGATGGCCGACTGCTGCACTCTCCTTGGTGGCTAGCTACTGCACTCTTCGACCTTAATGGTTGGCTGCTGCACTCTCCTTGGTGGCTAGTTGCTGCCTTTTTCTTTTCCCTTTAGTTTGGCTGGCTGCTGCCTTCTTCTTTCTTTGGTGTAGCTACTGCACACCTTCTTCTTTGGTTTGGTGTGGTTGCTACACGCCCTCTCTTCTGGTTTGGTGTGGCTATTGCATGTCTCTTTTGTTGGTTTGGTGTGGCTGCTGGCTACTACACCTTGCTTTCCCTTTGGTAGGGCTATCTTCTTCTTCTATCTTTGGTGTGGCTGCCAGTTACTACAACTCCTCTTTCGGTTGGTGTGATTACCTCTTTCTTTGGTGGTTGCTGTCACCTCTTCTTTGGGCAGTTACTGTTACACCTCCCTTGGCCGGCTATTGTTGCACTCTTCTTGGCTGATTGCTACTTTCCTTGGTGTTACCTTCTTTGCCTTGGCCAGTCACTCTCTTCTTTGGTGGTTGCCTCTCTCTTTGCCACTCAACATCTCTTTGGCCACCCTTTTTTTTTAGCTTGTCGTTCTTTCTTTGTGGCTGGCTGTTCTCTCTTATTTTTTTGCAGCTGATCGTTCTCTATTACAGCCCACACACGTCTTGCAATATGTATGGGGTTATTTATAAAGCATTGAAATTAGGATTGCACACTTATCAACAACCAGCATTGATTCCCAAAGGTTGCCCTACAATCAATGACCATATTTGATTCCTAAAATTTAGGGTTAACGGTCAACCTTGACCCCTAAAATTTAAGGTTGATAGTCAACATTGACTCATCGATTTTAGGGTTAACTTGCCATCAATAATTTTGCTTAATGACCTCTCTACATCTCAACGGCATTCATAACATCAAATCAATACAAACAACTATGTGAGATGGTATTGACAATAAATGCAACATTAGCCATCAAAGATGGGTTCAATAATACCCAAACCCAATCATTAGATTCAAAAATGATATATGCCTACGACCTTTGTTAGTTTGTGTTTCATACTGTTTGGTTTTTCTCTCAATGTTAAGCTTATCTTTCTCATGAAGTTGCCTAGCCACTTCAGCCTTCTTTTTTCCATGTAAATTAACCCTGTCCTGCATAGGCAATGGTATTAAATCCAAAGGAGATAATAGATTAAAACCATAAACAAGCTTAAAAGGAGAATAACCCATAATACTATGAACAACACGATTATAGGCAAATTCCACAAAAGGCAAACATTCTTTCTAGGTTCTAGAGTTCTTACCAATAATAACATACAACAACGTACCAAGAGTTCAATTTACTACCTTAGTTTGTCCATTTGTTTGTGAATGACAAGTTGAAGAAAACAACTTTGATCCAAGCTTACCCTACAATGTCTTCCAAAAGTGGCTTAAAAATTTTGTATCATGAGTTAATATAATACTCTTTAACACCCTAGATAAGTGAACAATCACTTTAAAAAATAAGTTTGTAATGTGTGTGGCATCATCTATTTTGGTGTAAGCAATGAAATTCGCCATTTTTGAAAACTTATCAACTATAAAAAGAATACAATCTTTCCCTTCTTAGACCTAGGTAATCCTAGAATAAAATCCATAGAAATGTTGGTCCAAGGTCTATAAGGAATTTCTAAGGGCATATATTTACCATGGGGCAAAACCCTAGACTTAGCTTATCTACAGGTAATACATTTGACACAAATTCTTTCGACATCCCATTCATATGTGGCCAAAAGAAATACTCATTTAAAACATCAAAAGTCTTTTAAATGCCAAAGTGTCTTATTAAACCACCCCCATGAACTTCTCTCATAAGTAGTGCTCTTATAAACCCTTAAGGAATACAAAACTTATCTAGTCTAAACAAATACCCTTAATATTTATAGAACTTACCAAAAGCAGCTTTCTCACATGCAGCATACACGTTACCAAAGTTAGCATCATTGGCATATAAATCAATAATGTGCTCAAACCCCAACAACTTAACACTCAAAGTGTTAATCAATGTGTACCTATGTGACAATACGTTAGCAATAACATTTTCTTTACCTGATTTGTATTAAATTACATATGAAAAAGTTTTAATAAACTCAACCTATTTTGCATGTCTTCTATTCAACTTGCCTTGCCCCTTTAAGTATTTTTGAGATTCATGATCAGTATGAATTACAAACTCCTTAGGCCATAGGTAATGCTACCATGTTTCTAAGGTCTTAACAAGTGCATACATTTTTTTATCATAAGTTGGATAATTCAATGTTGCCCCACTCAATTTCTTACTAACTTCTCTTGTATGAGAACTCCCTTAATCCTAATGCCCAATGCATCACATTCAATTTCAAAGATCTTAGAAAAATTAGACAAAGCAAGAGGTGGTGCATTACACAACTTAGACTTAAGCAAATCAAAGGCATCTTGTTGTTATTTACCCCACTTAAAACTCACACTTTTTTTAATCACCTCAATCAATGGTGCAGCTATGGTACTAAAATCCTTAATGAACCTCTTATAAAAGCTAGCCAAACCATGGAAACTTCTCACATCGCTTATGCTCTTAGGTGTAGGCCATTTTTTAATAGCCTTACTTCTTTTTATCAACCTTTATGCCATGAGCAGACACAACATAACTTAAAAAAATGACATGATCTTTGCAAAAATCACATTTCTTCAAATTGGCATACAATTTCTCTTTTCTCAACACATCAAGCACACAACATAAATGTTTAACATGCTCTTCTAAATACCTACTATATACTAATATGTTATCAAAATAAGTCACAACAAATTTTCCCAAGAAAAGTCTCAAAATATGATTTATTAATCTCATAAAAGTACTAGGTACATTAGTTAAATCGAAATGCATAACTAACCATTCACACAAACCATGCTTAGTCTTGAATATAGTTTTCCATTCATCACCTTCCCTTATTCTAATTTGATGATTCCTATTCTTACGGTTAATTTTAGAGAAGTAACAAGCATCATACAATTCATCAAGCATATCATCGAACCTAGGTATAGGATGTTGATACTTAACTATTATTTTGTTGATAGCTCTACAATCGACACACATCCTTTAAGATCTATTTTTCTTTAGCATAAACAACACTAGTATTGCATATGGGCTTATGCTCTCCCTTATATGTCCCTTCTTTAACAACTCATCAACTTGCCTTTAAAATTCCTTTGTTTCCTCAGGATTACTTTTATACATTGGCTTGTTGGGAATGGGAGATCTAAGAATCAAATCAGTGTAATGTTCAATACCTCTCCTTGGTGTTAAACTATATGGGATCTCTTTAGGGAATACATCATTATAATCATGTAACAAAGATTAAACAGCACTATGCAAAGATGAATCAATATTAGTGTTAGAGAAATAAGAATCTTTGTAATGGATCAAGATAATTTGTTGCCTAGCTTAAAAGGCAACCCTAACATTTGCTCCTTTTGCAAACACACTCACTTGTTTTCTCTTATCTTCACTCTTTTGAACCTGACCACTTTTGTACTTATCACTCACAAGTGCCTTCACCTTGTTTTTCTTTCCTACACTTTTTTTTCTCTTTACTATTTCTTTCTTTTCACTCATTCTTTTTTGTTTATTTTCATAAAGTCTCATTTGGTCTTCATACACTTGTTTTGGAGTTAATGGAACAAGTATGAATGGTTTTCCATCCATGGTGAAAAAATAATGATTCTTGTAACCATTATGCAAAACTTTTCTACCAAATTGCCAAGGACAACCTAATAATAAATGCCTTACCTGTATAGGTACAATATCACAAAACAACTTGTCTTTATATCTACCAATGGAAAATGGAACCACAACTTGTTTAGTCACTCTCACCACTTCACTGTTATTCAACCATTACAAGTTATATGGCTTAGGATGTTTAGTTGTAGGCAAGTTCAATTTCTCTACCAACTTTGTACTTGCTACATTAGTGCAATTACCTTTATTTATGATCAAGCAACAGAGTATATCCCGAACTAAATGCTGAGTATGGAAAATAGTTTCCCGTTGGATCTCAACATCATCCTCCTTAACCTGCATAATAAAGGCTCTTCTTGCTATTAAAAGCTTTTCACCATGCTCTGGATACTCTATTCCTTCATTAAGATCACTAGCATCCTTTAATGGTGGCATTTGGTCTTCATCACTAATTTTGCTGCTAGACACATAGTCACCATTTTGTTTAAGGTACATGGTTCTCTTGTTAGGATATTGTGAAGCCACATGACTCATATCCAGACATCCAAAGCATTTGATATCCCTAGTTTTTCCTTGGGTGCCCTTAAGTTTTTCCTCAAAGTTGCCCTTTTCAAGGTTGCCCCCATTAGTCTTAGGTCTATGTGAATTGGTTTTAAGCTTATGAGTCATCTTTTTTTCTTTCTTCCCCTAGTTCGGCTTTCAAAAAGATGAACTTGAGCTATGATACCAAATGATATGAACTCCGATTATATGTAAATGGAACCTGACATTAATGTTGGTATAGGATTGTTCTAACAAAGGTTAAGGGATTGGAGTTTTGACCCAATGATTATAAACAACCAACAACTAGAACTATATAATTCAGATGCCACTTCTAAGAACAACAACATTGAAGAAGATAAGTCTATTGAACCAACACAATTAAGTATGAAAGTTCAGAATTAGTTCTTAAAGAACCAAAGAAAATAGCTTATTTACTCATAAAATGAAGTTTTGCCCCCTCTAGCCATCATTTTTCTTTTTTTATATGCTAACTCCTAACAACCCTAATTGTTAAGGTAGGCTTATTAAGAAAATTTATCTTGCCCACTAAATAATAATAAAACCTATGAAAATAACCCATTTAGATGCTGAAATTTGTCCAACCTTCTACATAACAATATAACATGTGAAAATAACCCATTTAAAATGCCTAAACATAGGCTTTCAACTCTAACTTCCTTCTTAAGGCCATGGTTTTCATATTCTTCCACAGATGACACATTTGCAAGCCCTGGTGAAGCATCTATCATCCTTAACTCGTGCCTAGCAATTTCCTGTAAGTAAATGTTGCACAATAAGTTGTTGAGTGGTTCTTTTATTTTCTTTGACCTTGCCCTTGTCATTAGTGGTTCAAAGTTTTGCAAAGCATCAACTCCCTTGTTGATTTGAAATGGTACAATATGGTTTCCATCATCACTCATCATATATGGCAATAGTTATTCATACATATGTTAATCGATCGATACATGAAAATCCAGTTACATAGACCTATGTAGTATCGAATGAAGATATGTGTAATAGAGTGAAGGCGGCCTTACCTTGGAATACAAACTAGGTCATGCCATGCTTAGTTAATGTCTCACAGACGAGAAAGACGTTGCAGTTGCTACCTTTTTCTATCTTTAATTCAGTATATATATGTCGGCTAGATCCTCCACAACCATTAAAGCATTTTATCCATAATAGTCATTGCATGTATAAAAGACTATATATCTGACTTTCATTAAACTTGAATCATGATAATTTGTGAATTTCTCTCTAATAATCTTTTGAATAACCCTAATTGGTGAGAAAGGCACATACAAGTTATTGGTTAATCATATGTAAAGAAAAATGAATAACGTATGGCATAACTTTAACATGGAACTAACTTAATCATACAGTTTTAGATCAATTTCATGTTCAAAAATTATTTCAACATTAAATATAGATTACTGAATAAAATTTAGGAATAGATAACTTGTATTAAGTATAATGGAATTATACATCAAAGAAAGAGTACGGTTATATTGCTAAGCCTTTTACAAGCCTACCATAGATTTAAAAGGCTCAACTTAGATATTATCTTCTAAATAGAAATTTAAGTATTCTTTACTCGTACCCATTTAGATGAAACTTTTATCGTCTTCACCTCTTTTTTACTGCAACTAGTAGAGACCTTCCTTAGTAGGAAGAAATAATTGTCATCCTTAAAGATGCCCGTATCTCTGTACTTGGTGTGGGCACCTTAAGCTTCTTAATTATTGCATGGCATCGCTCCAGTGTCCTTGACAAACTAGTTTTCAAGGTAATAGGCATATTAGAAGAGTATTCTAGAACTACACGCTAAGAAGCCTTTGTCATGCTCCCTCAATTGTATCATTCTATTGCTAGTTAATGAGAGCCCGTTAATGATGTTATATATACACCCCATGATCTCCACCTCTCAAGGTAAGCCTAATACACCAAACTTTGTCTTCTCCGTTCTCTTAAGGAGATTTTATTGATTTAGGCATTAAAGTACTGATGTTTAACTATAGTCCAGTACCCTATAGTTTTTTTCCTTATCTTGTAGGTCACATGCTCCCATTTGGAAACCACTATCAACATTTGGCATCATTTGTAGGAAAGGACACTCTATGTGTTTGTTCCCTTCTTGTTTATAATCTAACCTATCATCTCTTTTCTTTTTGTGATATTTATAAGTCCTCTTATATCAAAGTTATGTGAGATGATTCCTTTCAAAAACAAAAATTACAATACCTATTCAATTTTTACTTTAGCCCTAGATTAAGGCTTTAACTATCACATTAGCATCCTTGATTAAAGAACAAAAAGGTTCCCCTTATTAAAGCCTAAAATTAGCCTTGCACCAAGTAAGGTATAGGCTTAATGTTTCAACTCCATAAATCCTTTTAAAACATAAAATCAAAATCTAGACATCACCAATAGAAGTAATATAGCCTTACTAACACCAACAAGGATACCAATCCTTTGTTCCCCTAAGTGATCCATGGGTTAGAGGCCATTCATCTCACCACTATGAAGGTCTTAAAAAGATTCTCTAGCTATTTTTAGGTAGGATGGTAATATGAGTCCTTTGTTAGTAGCTTTTCCAACATAGTTAGGGCATTTAATTAAAAAAAACTAAAGAACCTCTCTCAAATGAGGTTGAGGTTATGAAAAAGGTTAAGAAACATATGCTTCAAGTAGCTACATTGCAAAGTAAAGAGTTTTTGTTTTTTATAGAAAGATATATTCGATTCTTTTTTCTCTCATGAGATCGAGGATGCATCTGTTTAAAATAAAATTTCAAGATGCCTAACCTTGATTAGTATGATGAAACTTTAGACTCAATAAATCATTAGAATTGGTTTTGCACTCTTATGTCCTTACATGAAGCCTCTAACGCCATTATGTTCAAGGTTTTCACCACCACTCTTGAAGAGGTAGCCTAGTGTTGGCATGCAAAACTTCTTCCTAATTCCATTGTGAACTTGGAATATTTGGGCCAATAATTTATTACTTAGTTTATCACTAATAAAAGGTAGAAAAAGGCCTCAATAACATTGATGGCTATTTGTCAACAACCAAGCAAATCATTAAGGGAGAATATGGCCCAATTTAAAATGGAGTTGTTATGCATACAAGAGTTAAACTTGACTTTGCAATGGTGGCTTTTTGCACTAGCCTTAAAAAATTTTACTTCACTTACTTTTTAGCCATTTATAAACTCTATAGAGGTCATGCAAATAGTGAAAAGGTACATTTTGGCAGAAGATGCCTTAAAGGCAAGGAATGAAGTTGAGGATCACTAGGAGAACAAGGATGACTAGAAATTAAAAAGGCAAGAGAAGAAGTAGGACTCCACTTTGTAACACAAGAAAATAGAGGAGCTTTAGCTTGAAATCTTGCTACTTATGATACACCTCTTTTACAAGCACTAGGTCAAACATCCTTATGGAAATTAAAGAAAAAACTTAGTCAAGTAGCCTTTTTAACTTTATTCCTCCCATTAATCATGAGACTAGACTAAATTTTTGTGTTTTTATAATGATTATGATCATACCACAGAGGATTGTCATTACTTGAAGAATGAGATAGAGGAGCTTATTAAATAAGTAATGTTGCAAAAGTTTGTATGTAAAGAAAAGTGAGGCGAGGTAAACAAAACTTGAAGCTAGACTTTTAAGCTAAAAGAACATTACGTGTGAGCATGAAGCCCCATTAGGGATTAAAGTAAATAATGTTATTATACCTCTATATTGCCCTGCCAAAAGAGTTATCAATGTGATTATGACTAGTTTAATGATTTAATGTTATATCATTAATAACAAAGTTATATGCAAGACAAGTTTTGAGTGTACAAGGAAAATGATACATGAAATCAAAACTCTAATCACATTATGGATAACAATTGTAAAGGAATTAATTATCCTTATGATGACCTCTTGGTAATCAACATCTTGACGAATGACTTTGATGTACAATAAGTGTTAGTGGATATCTTGTATTACAACACTTTTGTCAAAAAGGGATTCACCAATGAAATGATGTAACTTATCCATTACCCGTTATATAGTTTCTTAGGTAAGCTTTTCAATTCACAAGGGACAATTAAAGTGCATATCATCTTGGGCCTTTCACCCTAATCTAAGGACACAACCTTGGAATTCTTGGTGGTTAGCACTTTTTCCTCCTACAATGCAATTTTAGGGAGGCTAGCTTTTTGAGATTTTGATGCTATCTTATCTATCAAACATCTAAATGTGAAGTTTCTCAATTAGTTGGGATTGGAGAAGTTTGAAGATATCAAAAGCAAGCCTAAGAGTTTTAAGAAAGGGAAAGGGTAAATTAAACAATTTCAAAGTTTTTAACTTGGACCATGAGAAAGAAAAAACTCAACATAAGGGAATACCTATTGAAGGGTTAATACAAATCCCTCTTAACCTTGAAAAACCATTAAAAGTAAACCCTTTTACATTAGAGAAAAACTAAAACCCAATCAAAAGGGAGAAATCATTAATTTTTTAAGATACAATGTATAAATCTTTATATGGGTCTTCACTAATATACTTGGGATAAATCTTAAAATCATGGCTCATAGATTGAGCATAAATCCTAACTACCTTGCTATTGAGCCAAAAAAAGAGGAATTTCATGTTATTAAGGGAAGCCACAAATGAAGAAAAAGTAGACAAACTATTGTCGACAAACGTTATTAGAGACGTTGCCTATATAATATGGTTAGTGAATGAAGTAATTGTAAAAAAACATAATGGCAAGTGAAGAATTTTTGTTGACTTCATGGACTTAAATAAGGCATGCCCAAAAGGTAGTTACCAGCTTCCTCACATTGATTAACATTTTAATAGGACTTTAGGGCATATGCTCATTACCCTTATGGATATAATCAAATCCTAATGTATAAGTCAAACCAAGATAAGACTATTATCACCACTAAAAGAGAAACATACTATTACAAAATAATTTTTTTGAACTTAAGAATATTAAAGCTAACTATTAATGTTTGGTTAACAAAATGTTTAAACACTAAATAGGTAGTTGTGTGGAATTTATGTTGATGACATATTGGTTAAAAGCAAGGCCTTTTAAGGCCACATAGCTAACTTTCAAGGAACTTTTGACATGTTAAAGAAGCTTAACATGAAGTTTGATCCCATCAAATGCACCTTTAGGATGTAGAATGGTAAATTCTTAGGATTCCTTGTGTCTTATAGAGGGATTGGGGCTAATTCAAAGAAGATATAAGCCATTTAGAATCTTCTTGCTCTAATAAGCATGAGAAAAGTCTAGTCCTTTATAGGCATGGTAACCTACTTGAATAGGTTTATTTTGAGATATGGAGATAGGAAGCTCTAATTATTCCAAATATTGAAGAAAGTGGTAGGATTCAAGTGGAATAAGAAATGCAAACAAGCCTTCGCTAAACAAAAGAACTACCTAGCTTTTGCCATCCTTTTTAGTAAACTAGTTTTGAAAGAACTATATCTTTACCTTGCAGTAAGTGTTTATAGGCTAGTTCTATATTAGTTTATGAATAAGGTTTTGTTTAAAAGCTAGTATACTTTGTTAGTAAGGTTTTGCAAGCTAATGAGCTTTGATACTTTAAGATTGAAAGGATGAAATTTACCCTCATAATTTCAACTATAAAACTTATATTGTATTTCCAAGCCTAGAAGATCATTGTCCATACAAACAAACCTTTGAGGTTGATCTTATAAAGACTTAATATGGTAGGAAAGATGCTAAAATGGATAATAAAATTGGAAGAATTTGACATTTAGTTCTAACTTATAAAAGTTATAAAAGGGATAGACACTAACTCATTTCATTAGCAAGTGGACATGATTCAACTAAGGGGATATTAGCCCATAAGCTCCTACCTCTTAGATGATACATGTAGATGGTTCTTTAAGCAAGGAAGGAAGTGGAGCTTATATTGTTTTCCAAAGATTCGAGAATGTCATCTTCAAATACACATTACAATTTCAGTTTTTGATCTTGAATAATAAAGCTACATAAGAAGTTCCCATCATTGGCTTTGAAATAGTGAAGACTCTATGAAGTTCCCGACTTCACCCTAGGATCTATTAGTTTGTGATACTGAGAGGGGGGGTGAATCAGTATCACCACAATTCGCAGATATGTGAACAACTTTAACCTCTTCTTAAAAGCGAATTCTTTCTTAAATTCAACTAAGGTAGATCTATTGCTACCTACTAATCACAATAGTCCCCAAATTCACCTTTCAGACACCTTGCCTATTAGGTCTTCGTTAGGTTATGGGTTGGTTGATACTTTTGCTGCGTTCACATAACTCAATTCAAAACATAGAACGTAAAACAAACTAAGGACACACGAGATTTATGTGGTTCCGTTAATGTGACGTACATCCACGGTGGTAGGGACTCTCCCTCTACTGAGACAATCCACTATACTTGAGAATACCAGTTACAGTGGATGTCTCAATCTTCTGCTCCTTTCACTATTGCAAATACTAAGCAAGTACAATACAAAGAGTGTCACTTACTGTGTCTACCCTTCTTCTAGCTTGTCTTGCCTCTGTTAAATTGAAAAGGCTACTTCACTGCTGCTTTGAAGTTCACCACGACGCTCTCTAACCACTCTTGAAGAAATCTAGAAATACGTTGAGTTCTTTCAATACTTTGCCGAATTCCTTCTTTAGGTTGTCTCACACAGCTCCTGCTTTTACCGTCTCACAGTCTCACCCGTCTCTTATTTCATGATCTCACTGTCTCACAGTTCGCCTCATGTTTTTGGTTTGCTGTTCCACGTCTCACGGCCTGCCTTACGTTTCTGGTTTGGTGTTTCACGTCTCACGCACGTTTCTGGTTTGCACACTTTGTTGGTTTCACGACTCACGTACGTTTCTGGTTTGCACGCCTTGCTGGTCACATGCCTCACGTACGTTTCTGGTTTGCCCTTGTCTGTTTCACACCTCCGGGCAGCTTGGTTTGCTCTCTCGATGGTCTCCTCTTTTACGGTTTCTCCTTTCTTCCCTTACGGACAGTGTGCTGTCTCCTCTTTTACCAATGGTGCATTTGCCTCTCCTCTTACCGTGAGTCACACGGTTTCCTTCTAGCCGTTGCCTGGTTTCCCTTGCTGTCCAAGGTCTCCCTTGGTTTGTCGTGTGTTCATTCTTGCTGTCCAGTCAGTTTACTCTTCCTTGTTGTAGGGTTTTGACTCACTAAGGTCTCACTTGCCATTGGTGTGTTGTGATTGTGCTCTCCTTATTGCCATTCACCTTGCCTTGGCCGTTCTCCTCCTTGCTGTCCACACCTCTTTTGCTGGTTGATTGCTTTGCCGTTTAGCTTGTGTTAGCCGAACGTTTTCTTGTGTTGGACGGTTCCTCCTTTGTGTTTGGCCGGTTGTCTCCTTGCTTGGACGTCTAGGGTTTTCTCTTAAGGTTGTGTTTTCTCTCTTGGCCGAATACCCTAGCTTGTATTGGCCAGTTTCTCTCTTTGGACGGTTTCTCTTTGTGTTGGCCGAATGGTTGGTTAGACGTTCTCTTTCTTTCAGTCGATGGTGGTTTTGCTGTTCACTCTTTGGTTTTGGCGTGCTGTTTTGTGTTTGGTCATTCCACCTTTTCTGATTTGTGATTTGCCGTCCACCCTCTCTTGCTATCCAGCCGTGTACTCTCTCTTTGTTGTCCAGCCATTCCTCCCTTGTTTTCTCTTTTTGGCTGATCACCCACCTTTGCCATTTATCCTGTTTTTTCGTGTAGGATAGGGTTTTTTTTTTTTTTTGATTGTCTCTTTGGTTGGCCGATTATATAGGTTTTCCGAATGGTTGAATTGCCAACCCCCTTAGCTTTGTCTTCCAAGGCCTTTATATACTCTCTTCCATGAAACCTTAATAGGGCTTATGTGGCGGCTTTACGTTCTTATTCTTACACGGCAGATTCACTTTCTTGCCCTTCCATGTGGCTTTACTTTCTTACACACTTAAACCTAGTTGACAACAATTACAACCCATATAAGGCTGTGGGAACAACACTTTAAAAATCAAAGTTTTGAAAGTGCATAATCAACCATTTCATAGTGAAATATAAAGCGAAAGAAGAACTTATGGCCTAGTGTTTAAAGAAGTTGAAAGGGATTCAAGAAGACCTCATGAAAATGGTAGTCTAACCAGAACTTATAAAGATCTTAAGGGTAGAGAATGTGTGAGTTAATGAGTTCTTTGAATTTCATCCATCTTGGAATGTTAGAGCAAAAAGGCATATTATAATAAAGACACTAGAACATCCTAACTATAAGGTAGTAATTATAGAGGTTGGAATCACATAAGCTAAACTAACATGAATGGACTAAATTGTTAAATATCTCTGAATTATGAAGCTCCTAAAAGACAAATAAGATGCGCAAAAGGTAAAGTACAATATGGCTTGATACACTCTTCTAGATGGAAGTTTGTACAAAGGATCTATCAACCTTTCATTACTTAAATGTTTGAAAATTTATTACTTAAATGTTTGAAAATTTATTATTAGTAATACTCTTCTAGACTGGAATAACTTAATGGGACTTCGATTCTAAGGATTTCAAATTCAACCAATTTGAAAATTTATTATTATTAATGCTGTTGATATGAACTCCAATTATAACGAACCGGAACCCAACACCAAAATTAATGTCACTAGGATTGTCCTAAGATAGGTTATGAAATAAACAATTCTGACCTAATGATTATAAACCAACTATGAACTAGGATTATCTAAGGATTAAACACCACTCCTATGTAACATAAGGTTGAAGAAGATAAGTCTATGAAAAATACAATCAAGCATGTAAATAAATAAACTCACAAAGAACCAATGGAAAAGATGCTCGTTTGTATTGAAACTTGAGAGAAAACAGTGTCTCTTGTAGTTGTAAAGTTGTATTCTGATGTACCTTCGCCCCCCCCAAAGTTACACCTGTATTTATAAACATATACAATACACAAACCCTAATTACTATATGAACTTATGACTTATTAGTGAAATACAACAAAAACTTGTAAAGTTTCCTAAATAATAAGCCTATATAAAGTGCTAAACTCTATATGCATCGTAGGGTTTAAAATAAGTAAAAGCCCAGCCCAATTGGTAGTTAAAACCCTAAAGAATTAGTTTGTCTTAATGCTTATTGGTGTCTAGCCGTTGGACTTGCTGTGTTATCAAGGTTGCTGCGATCGTGGCACTTGATGCTTGCACGCTTTGGTTCAAAACTTGTTCCCTAGCCCCGTAACTTCCTTTACTCCAAGATCCCAGCCTTTGTTTTGCTCATTCATCACATAAACATGTTAAAATGCCTTTGGGATGCTTCTGTCCTCAACCAATTATTTTGAGCAACTTCTTGCTCTTGGACTTGACAAATTAAACTATTAAGTACTTCTCGAGCCTTCTGTAATCTCATCCTTGTCATTGGGCCCTCAAGATTATGTAAAGTATTAATTCTTTAGTTGTTTGATACTAGTACAAGTGGACCTTCATCAACTATATCTTTTTTTGTTTTGAATAGCAAGAGCTTATACTCAATCCATTTGAAGGTAATAAATAAAAAACAAAGTTCTCATAATAAGTGTGGTGTAGTGCTATCCTTTAAAAAAAAACAAAAAAAAAGACCTCAATTAAATCTGTGTTGAGACTAACATGCATAAGCTTGGTGGTGAAAAACAAAAAGTTAAAAATATGGTCAATTTGGCTAACCATTATAAAAATAGCTCCTCAATTACTACTTTATGTTAAGATAAACATGTATGAGTTAAAAAAGTAACAATTAAAATACCTAAAGACATGGACATTGAAGTTCCCAACTTCTCCCTAGGATTTACTAGTTTATGATACTGAGAGGGGGGGTGAATTAGTATCACCACAATTCGCAATTCGCAAGTAAGTGAACAACTTCAATCTCTTCTTAAAAGCGAACTCTTTCTTAGACTCGACTAAGATAGATCTATTGCTACCTACTAATCACAATAGTCCCCAAAGTCACCTTTCAGACACTTTGCCTAATAGATAATAAGGATGTTCTTGTTTAGGTCTTCGTTAGGTTATGAGTTGGCTAATACTTTAGCTGCGTTCACAACTCAATTCAAAACACAGAACGTAAAGCAAATTAAGGACACACGAGATTTATGTGGTTTCGTCAACGTGACGTACATCCACGGTGGTAGGGACTCTCCCTCTACCGAGACTATCCACTATACTTGAGAATTCCAGTTACAATGGATGTTTTAATCCTATGCTCCTTTCACTATTGCAATTACTAAGCAAATACAATACAAAGATTGTCACTTACTGTGTCTACCCTTCTTCTAGCTTGTCTTGCCTCTGTTGAATTGAAAGGTTGCTCCACTACCGCTTAGAAGTTCACCGCAATGCTCTCTAACCTCTCTTGAAGAAGTCTGGAAATACGTTGAGTTCAATGCTTCACCAAATTCTTTCTCGACGTTGTTTCACACAATTCTTGCTTTCACTGTCTTACGGTCCCACCTGTCTCCTTGTCTCACGATCTCACTGTTTCACGGCTCGCCTGTTCGTTTCTCTTTCTCTTGATGTCCAGCCAGATTTCTCTCTCTTACCGCCGGATTTTTCTCTCTTACCGCTGGATTTCTCTCTCTTACCGCCGGTTTTCCCTTTTCCGTTCACCCATTTGGTCGTAACGGATTTCCTCCCTTTTCTGCCGGTGGTTTGCTTTTCTTTATCCTGCTGTCCAGCCCCGTCTAGCCGTCACTCTTCTTCTTGTCGACTCCTCTATTTTGGCCGTATACCTCTTTTCTCTCTCTTCCAATGGCTGCCTTCGGTGGTGTTTCTCTCTTTGTCCGTTTCACGGTTCTCTACTTGCCATGTCGTTCGTTTGTCTCACGTTGTCACAGATCTGCTGTCTGCTCTTCCGGTGGCGTCTCTCTCTTTGTTCGTCGGCTGCGTTTTCTCTCTCTTTGTCCGTCGGCTTCATTTTCTTTCTCTTCGTCCGTCGACTACGTTTTCTCTCTCTTTTTCCAACCGCTAGTGTGCCGGTGGTGTGCCGTTCCTCACGGGTTTCTCTCTCTTGCTGTCACATGGTTTGCTCCGATTTGCTCAATTTGGCCGTTCTTCGTTCTGTTCAAATTCCGACGACACTGTTCAATTTTCGACGACTGCACTGTTCACTTGACGGCTGCTGTTCACGACGACGACGGCTACTCTTTTAAGTGGTGTTCTTTTGTGTAGGGTTTGGTGTTCTCTTTGGTTGGTCGGTTGTCAAGGATTGCTGAATGCTCAATATTGCCAACGGTTCTCTCTCTCTTCCGTATTGTTCTGCTGTCGCCCCCCTTCACTAGCCGTTTCAATCGTCTCTCTTTTCTACCGATGGTGTAGGGTTGCCATGTGCCGTGTTGTCTCCTCACCGACCGTCTAACCGTTATGTCCGTTTCTCTCTTATCTTCGACGACGACATTTCTCTCTCTTCCAAGTGTTTTTATATATTCTCTTTCGTGAAACCCTAATAGGACTTATGCGGCGGATTTACATTCTTGCCCTTACGTGGCGAATTTACTGTTTTGCCCTTCCATGTGGCTTTTACCTTCTTGCCCTTCCATGTGGCTTTACTTTCTTGCACACTTAAACCTAGTTGACAACAATTACAACCCATACAAGGCTGTGGGAACAACAATCTCCCCCTTTGTAATTGTTGGCAACAGTTATAACAAAAGCCATTACGCAGCAGTTTCAATTCCCCTTAAATATGCACTCCCCCTTTCTTAACAGCTCCCCTGCACTATTGCTTCTCTCCCCCTTTGCCAACCAATTACAAATCTGAAAAATTTGCAAAGTGGAGATGGAGGATTCACCTGAACTTTAGGCTTGAGGAGACATTTGCACAGATAGACTCATTTTGTGCTTTTCAAATAGCTCTGTGGACAGGGATTTAGTTAGATCTTGTGTAGCCTCTTCAACAGATATAGGTTCAACTTGTGAGAGTATAGCAGTAGCTCCCACAATTCTTCTTCTTGTTGTAACTCCTGCTGATGGGTCACCTATAATATGATTTTCTTGATGAGCACTGGTCCACGTTTTTTTTTACTTTCTTTCTTGCACAGTCTTAGTTGCAAGAGGATCTCTTTCTTTATCAATCACATACAAGTTTCCATTTGTTCTCTTCCCGACTGCAATAGTATTGCCTTCTTTACTCTTTACCTGGCAACGTGTTTTTATGAATATTACCTTATAGTCTTCATTGCATAGTTTGCTGATAGATGCTAGATTATATCTGAGTCCTTTAACGTGCAGAACATCTTTCAGCTTTCCTTTTTCAATATTCACTGACCCCTGACCACTGATATTGAGTGAATCATTATTGTCAAACTTGACCCTGCGTTCTCTTGATTTGTTTAGCTTTGATAATTTACTCTTGTCTCCCGTTATGTGTGAAATGCATCCACTATCAAGGATCCACTGCTTATCCTTGTAATTAGCCTTTAGTGCAATTTCAACTATATTAGCCACCTCCCTTTTTGCTCTATATTCCTTCTTTTGAACTGGTTAGAAGATAGCTTTCTCCTTTTTCTCAGCTTTGACTGCACTATTTGTTTTCACTGTGCCATTGAGTGCCTTCTTTTGTTTAGGAAGAAGTGTCATGCATCTCTTGGCATTATGGCCATCCTGCCCGCACTTGTCACACTATTCCAAGTTTGCCAATACAACAAACTTGTTCTTTGAAACCACTGGTTTGGGCTTCCACTAACACTCCTTGTCAGTGTGTCCTTGCTTTTTACAGCATGTGCAAGAACTCACGACAGGTGTTCTCCTCTGAATTTTGTATTGTCTCCCCCTGTATCTAGCATCGTATCTTCTCAAGTTGGAGACATATACTGGCCTTCTCTACCAACAGTTACTCGCCTTATGACGCCAAACTCCACAATAAAGGCAATGACCTTGAAATTGCCTCTTCTTAGGTCTGATCACAGCTTGTCTTCTTTTGTTCATCACTTGCAGTGTAGGCAAAGTAGCTGGCTTCTTTGCTTGTGTGACTTTCATTTCAGTCACCTTCTTTTCCTTCTTGTTTGCCACCCTAGGTTGCTTCTTCAAATCTTCTTTATTCTTAACTAGCTTTCTCTGAGTCACAACCTTCTCTTTCAACTTTTGTGGCACATTTTTATTTTCTTTAGCCAATGCAGCCTTAGATTGCTGCACTTTCTCTACATTCTTCTCTCCTTTTGCAGAACTTGTTTCTCCTATCATTTCAAGCTTTTACAAGTTCTATTTGCCACTTTTGAGTTGTTGTTGAAGTCTCAGCAACTCTTTCTCCATTTTTTTAATTTTTAAAGCCCTTGATCCAAGTTCTACTGTAAGGTCTTCACATATTTTGATCCGTTCCTCAAATCTTCTCTTCAAGTCAATATGCTCAGCCCTTATTTTATCCTTTTGACTTTCAGCTTCCTTAGACTTTGCTTCAACTTGTTTTATATGGGCCTCTAACCTTCTTATGGTTCTGCCCCTTCTGATTATCTCCTTTGAAGCTGCTTCCAACTCAGTTTTAAGATCTGGCTCTTCTTCATCAACCTCCTCTTCCTCTTCAGAGGTTGAGCTACCACCTTGTGCTGATGCCATAAAGACATGCTCATCTGATAAGTCTTCATCGGCTTCTTTTGTCTGACTCACATAACTCTTAAATGAGCCTCTTTTCTTCTGTGGGTTGGTAGTCTTCTTACTGAACTTCTTTGATTTGAGTGATGATTTTCTCCATCTTGAATTTTGCTCATCATTACCATCCTCATCTTCATCATCACCATCCTTATCTTCATCATCAAGTTTCACTTTGCACTGAGAAGCAAAGTGTCTAGTCTGCCCACACCAATTAAATCTCAAGGACAACTGTCCTTTTCCTTTCTTAGACCCCTTTTTGAATTTCTTTTTGAAGTAAGCCAATACTTCACCTTCGCTTTCTTCCTTATCATCATCATCATCATCCTCACTGGATGATTCTTCCTCTTCTTTTATCTTCAAGTGCTTCATATCTTTGAAAGCTGCCTCCTTTGATACCTTCGTTGTTGCAAAGCTTTCAGCTGACTTTATCCTCATCACATATGCAATGAGATTGCACTAGAGATCATGCAGAGACATAGAATTGAGATCTTTACTCTCCTCTATGACTATTACCTTTGAGGTAAACCTCTCAGGCAGAATTCTCAGAATTTTCTTCACAATCGATGAGTCCTTCTTATTCTTCCCATGACTTCTCAGGTCGTTTACAGTGTCAATAACCCTGGTGAAGAACTCTTGAACTGTCTCACTCTTCTGCATTCTAAGAGATTCATATCTCTCCTTGAACACTTGAAGCTTAGCCTCCTTCATTCTGCTATTACCTTCACAGACTTTCTACAATCTATCCCATATCTCCTTGGCAGATTTGCAGTCCATAACTTTAGCATACTCAGCATCTGTCAATGCTGAAATGATGACATTTGAGGCCTTCCTATTTATCTCAAACTGCCTTAACTCCTCTGGGGTTGGGTCTTTACCTTCTTCCGGAGCCACAAAACCCTTCTGTACGCATTTCACCACGTTCATACTCATGGTTGCAAATACCACTTGCATTCTTGCTCTCCACATATGGTAGTTGGTTCCGTTGAAGATTGGAACCTTCTTGCTGTAAGTAGTGCTGGTGTTGGTACCGGCTTCCATTTCTCAGTATGCTGAACAAGTGAAACTTTTAGATCCCTTCAAACTAGTACACCAAGCTGTTAAGCTTCAAATTGGTGAACCTATGCTTTGATACCAATTGAAGTTCTCGACTTCTCCTTAGGATCTACTAGTTTGTGATACTGAGAGGGGGGGTGAATCAATATCACCACAATTCGCAATTCGCAGGTAAGTGAACAACTTCAATCTCTTCTTAAAAGCGAACTCTTTCTTAGACTCGACTAAGGTAGATCTATTGCTACCTATTAATCACAATAGTCTCCAAAGTCACCTTTCAGACACCTTGCCTAATAGACAAGACAGATGTTCTTGTTTAGGTCTTCGTTAGGTTATGGGTTGGTTGATATTTTAGCTGCGTTCACAACTCAATTCAAAACACAGAACGTAAAGCAAATTAAGGACACACGAGATTTACGTGATTTCGTCAACGTGACGTATATCCACAGTGGTAAGGACTCTCCCTCTATCGAGACTATCCACTATACTTGAGAATTCCAGTTACAATGGATGTCTAAATCCTATGCTCCTTTCACTATTGCAATTACTAAACAAGTACAATACAAAGAGTGTCACTTACTGTGTCTACCCTTCTTCTAACTTGTCTTGCCTTTGTTGAATTGAAAGGCTGCTCCACTACTACTTAGAAGTTCACCGCAACACTCTCTAACCTCTCTTGAAAAAGTCTGGAAATATGTTGAGTTCAATGCTTCGCCGAATTCTTTCTCTACGTTGTTTCACACAATTCCTGCTTTCACTGTTTTATGGTCTCACCTGTCTGTTTTTCTCTCTCTTGATGTCCAGTCAGATTTCTCTCTCTTATCGCTGGATTTCTCTCTTTTACCGCCGGATTTCTCTTTTCCGTTCACCCATTTGGCTGTCACGGATTTCCTCCCTTTTTTGCCGATGGTTTGCTTTTCTTCGTCCTGTCGTCCAGCCCCGTTTAGCCGTCACTCTTCTTCTCGTCGACTCCTTTGTTCTAGCCATATACCTCTTTTCTCTCTCTTCCAACGGCCGTCTCTAGTGGTGTCTCTCCCTTCGTCCGTTTCACGGTTCTCTCATTGTCGTTTTGTTCGTTTGTCGCACGCCGTTGTAGATCTACTGTCTACTCTTCCGGTGGCATCTCTCTCTTTGTTCGTCGGCTGCATTTTCTCTCTCTTCGTCTGTCGGCTTCGTTTTCTCTCTCTTCATCTAACCACTGGTGTGTCGTTCCTCATAGGTTTCTCTCTCTTGCCGTTACATGGTTTGCTTTGATTTGCTCAATTTGGTCATTCTTCGTTCTGTTCAATTTTCGATGACTGCACTGTTCATGACGATTGCACTGTTCACTCGACGGCTACTGTTGACGACGACTACTCTTTTAGGTGGTGTTTTTCTGTGTAGAGTTTGGTGTTCTCTTTGGTTGGTTGTCAAGGTTTGCTGAATGCTCAATATTACCGACGGTTCTCTCTCTCTTCCGTATCATTCTGCCGTCGCAGCCCTTCACCAGCTGTTTCGTTCGTCTCTCTTTTCTACCGATGGTGTGGGGTTGTCGTGTGCCGTGTTGTCTCCTCGCTGACCGTCTAGCCGTTATGTCCGTTTCTCTCCTATCTCCGATGACGGCTTTTCTCTCTCTTCCAAATGTTTTTATATATTCTCTTCTGTGAAACCCTAATAGGGTTTACGCGGCGGATTTACGTTCTTGCCCTTACGCGGCAAATTTACTATTTTGCCCTTCTATGTGATTTTTATGTTGTTGTCTTTCTATGTGGCTTTTACCTTCTTGCCCTTCCATGTGACTTTACTTTCTTGCACACTTAAACCTAGTTGACAACAATTACAACCCATACAAGGCTGTGGGAACAATAGACATTGAATACTTAAAGGTATAGGCATAAAAGACCCAATGATATCTCCATAAAAAACTAAATAATATGTGCATAACTTAGCTAGCCACTATAACAAGAGCCCTTGATTGCCATTACATATGGAATAGACATGGTGTAATGCTCTCCTAAAAAAACAAAAAAGGATAAAAAAGGCACAAAGGATCCTAGGTGCATGAATTCCTTACATGGTCTTCACTCCTAGCTCGTTAAAGGCCAATGAAAATGACATAATTGGTGAAAAAAAAGGCAAAATTTGGGATGATTACTAGAAAAGATCATCTCCAAATGAAATCTTAACATGCATAGATTCCTAGCATGACCTTTACTCTTAGCTAGACAAAGACTAATGAAAAGTCAGCAAAAAGCAACTTAGTTAGTGAGTAATAACTTAATAGAATATAAAAAGATAATAGAACAAAATAATTCCTAAACATGACTTTTGATTATTGTATGTAAATCATCTCATGGATATATAGATAAGGCATGATAAGCACATGAGAAAATCATAATATAGTTAGAGATTTGCTTAAATAGAGTTTAATGACAAGCACTCAAGATGATGATTAAGATTATGTCTTCAAAGTCTTAACAAGGTGAAAACAAAAGTGCTTGGCAAGTTGCTATTTATTTTGTAAATGATGAAAGTGAGATATAACATGAAAAAGTATTTATTTTATTAGTTTTCCAAAAATATAAGAGTAGCATTTCTTGGTTACCTAATTACACAGAAGAAAAAACAAATACAACAAGTATAAGTCTCTACCCTTAGCTAACTAGTTGTCATGAAAGCTAGCATTATAAAACAAACACAAGGTGTGGATAAATATAAAATCCACATAGGATATGGTCAGTCACCTTGCTCACAATCTATAGTAAAGTAAGATTACTAGTAGATGACATAATACAATACAAAACTACTTGAGACAAGGTCACTAAGGAATAAATTGGGTATTTGAAAAAGATATTCCAAATAGAATATTAACTCTTGAGAAAAATAACAAGGGTGAGGTCTTTCTTACTCATCTAAACATATAAATGCACGAAAAGGGAAAAAGGAGAAAAATAATAAAGACAAAGGTAGGAAATGTTGCAAGCCACTAAGGAAAAAGGTGATTCAAGTCACATCCACAATTTGACTAACCACTTTGCATAAACAGGAAAAAATATGTCTGAAGTTCCTAACTTCTCCCTAGGATCTACTAGTTTGTGATACTGAGAGGGGGGGTGAATCAGTATCACCACAATTCGCAATTCGCAGGTAAGTAAACAACTTCAACCTCTTCTTAAAAGCGAACTCTTTCTCAGACTCGACTAAGGTAGATCTATTGCTACCTACTAATTACAATAGTCCCCAAAGTCACCTTTCAGACACGTTGCCTAATAGACAGTACGAATGTTCTTGTTTAGGTCTTCGTTAGGTTATGGGTTGGCTGATACTTTAGCTGCATTCACAACTCAATTCCAAACACAGAACATAAAGCAAATTAAGGACACACGAGATTTACGTGGTTTCGTCAATATGACGTACATCCACGGTGGTAGGGACTCTCCCTTACCGAGACTATCCTCTATACTTAAAAATTCTAGTTACAATGGATGTCTTAATTCTCTGCTCCTTTCAATATTGCAATTACTAAGCAAGTACAATACAAAGAGTGTCACTTACTGTGTCTAACTTTCTTTTAGCTTGTCTTGCCTCTGTTGAATTGAGAGGCTGCTTCACTGCTGCTTAAAAGTTCATCACAACGCTTTTTAACCTCTCTTGAAGAAGTCTGGAAATACGTTGAGTTCTTTCAATGCTTCGCCGAAGTTCTTCTCTACGTTGTATCACACAACTCCTGCTTTCACTGTCTCACGGTCTCACCCGTCTCCTTGTCTCACGGCTCGCCTCACGTTTCTGGTTTGCCGTTCTATGTCTCACACCGCATGACTCACCTGTCTGTTTCTCTCTCACTGTCCAGCCATATTTCTCTCTCTTACCGCTGGATTTCTCTTTTCCGTTCACCCACTTGGCCGTCACGGATTTCCTCCCTTTTCTGCTGGTGATCTACTTTTCTTTGTCCTGCCGTCCAGCCCTGTCTAGCCGTCACTCTTCTTCCCGTCGACTCCTTTGTTCTGGCCGTCTACCTCTTTTCTCTCTCTTCCAACGGTCGTCTCCGGTGGTGTCTCTCTCTTCGTCCGTTTCACGGTTCTCTCCTTGCCGTGTCGTTCGTTTGTCTCACACCATCACAGATCTGTTGTCTGCTCTTCCAGTGGCGTCTTTCTCTTTGTCTGTCGGCTGCGTTTTCTCTCTCTTCGTCCGTCGGCTTCATTTTCTCTCTCTTCGTCCAACCGTTGGTGTGCCTGTAGTGTGCCGTTCCTCACGGGTTTCTCTTTTTTGCTGTCACACGGTTTGCTCCGATTTGCTCAATTTGACCGTTCTTCGATCTGTTCAATTTCCAACGACACTATTCAATTTTCGACGATACTGTTCAATTTCTGACGGCTACACTGTTCACTTCAGCTACACTGTTCACTTGACGACTACTCTTTTCTTTTGCAGGTGGTGTTCTTCTGTGTAGGGTTTGGTGTTTTGTCGTGTCTTCAATTGTGTTGGCCTTTTCCTAATTTTGTCTTTCAAGGTCTTTATATACTCTCTTCCGTGAAACCCTTAGGCTTACGCGGTGGATTTACTGTTTTGCCCTTCCACGTGGCTTTTACGTTCTTGCCCCTTCATGTGGCTTTTACCTTTTTGCCCTTCCATATGGCTTTACTTTCTTGCACACTTAAACTTAGTTGACAACAATTACAACCCATACAAGGCTGTGGGAACAACAATGTCTAATTTGGTGAAGAAGAAAATCAAAGATAAATTAGTCCCATATTCATAAGAGAACATTGGATTAATCCATTAAGGATTCTTTCCCCATTAACTAAATAGAGGCCATGCTTTTCATAAAAAGAATTGTGTGTCCCTATATTAAAAGTAATCTAAACTGAATTATTTCACCTTACTCTTGTTATTAATTACAATAGAGAGTTGTATACATTTTTCATTTTCTAAAGTAAGGAGACAATGAATGTATACAACAAGAGCTTAAACATATTATCTAGTCTTAATTATTTAAGGAAAAAACCACATCACCTACATAAAGACTCTTTCAAGGAAATTCAAAATGGAGAAAAGCCACAAATAGTTTTAAGGATAGGATAAGATGTCTATTGAGACCTCATACTTTTAAGATTTAAGGGCCAATTAATAATCTTAGACATATATCATAATTAAAATTTAAATTCATCATCATTCAAGCACAATTGTTGCCCACATTAATGGAGATATGATAACCTATGGGAATGATGACCAATAAGGAAAGCCAAAACACAATCATACTATATAAATGAAGAAGGAATCAAATAGCTAATGGAAACTACTCAATTTTGTTTACCTATATGAAATGTAAAGCCAGGAAAACATTTGAAGCCAAAATGTAGCCTTTGGTATACATTAATAGAAGATTAAACAAATTACTAACTTCCATAAAAGGAGAATTTTGTTAGCAACTAGGATGTAACTTTGTTTGTTCATAAAATTACCAAAAAGGCCTAACAAATTCAACAATCTAGACTTTGGATGTAGTTCATTTAATTATAAGAGAAATTTAATAACAAAAGCATAATTATTGAATTTTGAATAAAATAGTCTCTACATATATAGGACCCTTTAGACTAAGAGGACACCAACAAGTCTTATAAAAAGGAAGTTCCTATTTTAATGGAAAGCACCGAGGTAGGTGATTCATATAAGTTATAAAGCTTGTCATAAGCATGCCTTATCTACCTTGCTACAAGTACCAAGAGGCAATAAAAGCTTGGTGCTTAAGATGCGAAGGAGGGCATGCCAAAGAAGTGGACAGTGAAATGCTAAGGCACAATTACACCACTATTAATGGATAAATCTCTTAATCCTTGCTTAAAGGTTGCAACACATCTAGGTCAAATTACCCATTTGGTAAAGATAAAATGCCTTATGATGAAGATCATTATAGGTTTCACACTGAGAGGGGGGTAAATCAGTGTGAGCTATCTTCTTTTTACAAATCGATCTGGATTTAACTCTGACTTGTTAGAACTGATGATCCAATTTTTAATTTTCTCTTTTATTGGAGTGTGACCATACGAATAAAAATTAATGTGCAAACACGTTTTTCAAGGGTATCCCACCCTTTTTCAACACGTTTATCAAGAGTTTGTGATTAAAATCTTTCTTGGAGAATGATCACTCAATGTATATAGACTGCTAGAGCAAAATTTGGATCACTTAGAGAATTCCTTCTTTAGGATCTAAAGAATTTCTTTTTTCCTTTGACACCTGAATTTCCAGCTTTAGAGTAGCTGGATTATTTTGTCCTTCTTCTTAGGACTGGATCATTATCATCCTCACTGTTTGGTTCTCTTCTTTTTGGGCAGTTCATGGCAAAGTGCCCAATTGCTCCATAGCTAAAGCACTTCGAGGGTAGTTTTCCCTTGTACTTCCCTTTTCCTTTCCTTATCTTCTTCTCTAGAGCTGTTGACGGATTCCACTTCTAGGTCTTTAATCCATAACTTCTTCATTGCCTTGAAGGCCAGCTCCTTCTTCACCTTAGATAGCTTTTCCTTCTCCTTCTTCATTGGGGTTATTCTCATTTCATAAGCCACCAATATGCTATGTAGGTCATCTAAAGGCAGCCTGTTCAGATCTTTATCTTCTATAGAAGAGATTTTGGCGTTGTAAGCTTCCGGTAAGGTTCTAAGTATTTTCCTTACCACAGTAGCATCGTGTATCTCATTTCCATAGCCTTTGATGGAGCACACAATTTTGTTGACTCTTATGAAGAATGCATCCATAGTCTTATCATTTTGCATCTTTATGTCTTCGAATCTGCTCCTCTAGATTTGTAACTTGGCTTCCTTCATAACCTTGTCTCCTTCATAGATATTCTTTAATTTGTCCTAAATTTGCTTGGCTATGTTGCACCTCATCACCTCGGTAAATTATTTATCGGATAGGGAGGCATATAAGGCATTTCTCACCTTTCCATCACATTCCAAGTTCTTCTTATCAACTGGTGTCATAGAATCATCTTCAGTAATAGGGATGAAGCCACTAACAGCAGACTTAAACACATCAAGACCAAGGGACATCAGATATGAGAGCATTCTATTCTTCCACAACTGATAATTTTGTCCATCAAACATAGGGATGCCCTTGCTGTTGATACTGTTTATGTTATCCATGATCTTAAGTAGCAGTAGAAATAAAAACTCATGCAGCAATGCACAACTTCACTTCAAAGCAAAAAAATTGGATCAATAAAGGAGTCGACTCTGATACCACTTGATGAGGATCGTTGTAGGTCTCACACTGAGGGGGGTGAATGAAAGTGAGCTATCTTCTTTTATAAATCGATCCGGTTTTAACCTCTGTGGCTTGTTAGAACCGATGATCCAATTTTTAATTTTCTCTTTTATGTGAGCATGACCGTACGAATAAAAATTAATGTGTAAACACCCAAGAACACACGATAATTTTTACGCGGTTCACTCATAATGTGTGAGCTATGTCCATGGTGTGATAGGATCACTCTTAAATCACACAATCCACTTTTGTTATTAAGGGATACAGTTATGGTGTGGAAGGATTACTCCTTAACCACTTGTGGAAGGACTACTCCTTAACTACTTACAACGATCTCCCAATCATTCTAAGGGTATCCCACCCTTTTTCAACACGTTTATCAAGAGTTTATGATTAAAACCTTTCTTGGAGAATGATCACTCAATGTATACAAACTGCTAGAGCAAAATATGGATCTTCTCCTTCCTTCGCTATTGGTGCTGCCCGTGCGCACTGCCATTGCTATCCGCACACGTTACTACTATTGTCCATGTAAGTTGTTAATGTTGTCTATACACGATGCTGTGTCTGTCCGCTACTGTCTGTAAGCGCTACTGCATCTATCCATTGCTGTTCATGTGCACAATTAATACTGTTAGTATGCGTTGTTGCTGCTATCCATACGTGCTACGACATCTGTTTGTTGCTATTTGTGTTCGCAGTTAATATTGTCCATTCACGTTGTGATGTTTGCGCTGCGATGCCCGCTGTCCTTACAAGCTATGCCTATTGTTTGCACAAGTTATACCTGCTGTTCGCTGCACACGCTATACTCGTTATTTGCACAAGCTATACCTGCTGTCTGACGCACACGTTGTGCTCGCTATTCGCACAATCTATACTTGCTGTCCATGGTCTCTGCACCTGCTTTCTGTGCACACTATGGCTGTTGTCCACATTCTTGCTGTCCGCACACGCTGTTCCTGCTATCCGTGCATGTTGCTTTTACTATCGACTTGCACCATTATTGCTACCCATGCGCGTTGCTATTACTTTCTCGTGCCATTGTTGCTTTCTCCTTGCGCTACAGCAATTTTCTTGTGCTGCTGGTGCTCTCCCTAGGCATTGCAGTTGTTTTCTTGTGCCATTGCTGCTATCCCCACGCATTGCAGCTATCTTTTCGCACTACTATTGGTTTGCAAGTTGATTCTTGGACTTGTTGCTGCACTTTTTGCAGGTGGCTGCTAATTCCCGAACCTGCTGCTGTATGTTTTGATTTTTTGCTTGATTCCTAGGCATGCTTCTTCTATTGGGAAGCCTCTTGAGGTGTTGCTGGTGCTGGTATACCCTCCTGGATGTGCAGGGACATGCTGCTGCTGCTAATATACCCTTGAGGACGTACAGGAACGTGCTACTGGTGCTAGTACGCCTTCCTGGACCTACAGGGATGTTTGCTGCTATTGGTATACCTTTATGGTTGTGTAAGGACGTGCTGCTAGTGCTGGTATACTCTCCTGGACCTGTTGCTACTGTTGGAAAGTCTCTTGGATGTGTTGCTGCTGTTAGGTTGCCTCCTGGACATGTTGTTGCTGTTAGGAAGTCTCCTGGACGTGCTGTTGCTACTGGGAAGCCTCCTGGACATACTGCTAGTGCAAGGAAGCCTTTTGGATGTGTTGCTGCTATTAGGAAGCCTCTTGGATGTGCTGTTGTAGTGGTCAGCTGTTGTTATCACCTTTTTTAGGGCTTACTGGTGTGGTGGCTGTCTTGGTAAGGGTTTGCTGGTGTGGGTGGCCAGTTACCTTGTTCTCTTTCTTTCCTTCTTAGCCAACTGCACCTTGCTGCTTCTCCTTAGTGGATGCTGCACTCTCCTTGACCGGCTGCCTTACTGCCTTTCCTTGGTGGTTGCTGTACTCTCCTTGGCTGGTTGCCTTGCCCTCTTTCTTTCTCTCCTTGGTCGGCTGCCTTGTTGCCTCTCCTGGGTGGCTGCTCCTCTCTCCTTGGCCGGTTGCCCCTTGCTCTCTTTCTCTCCTTCTTGGCCAGTTGCACCTTGCTTGGTGGCTACCTTCTCTTTTGCCATTCACCTCTCTTTTTCCCTAGGTTTATTGCTTACCTCTCTCTTTAGTCGGCTCTCTCAATTTTTTGTAGCACACATTCTTTTTGCAAGACTCCTAAGGGTATTAATAGAGCCTTGGGATTAGGGCTACACAATCATCAACGGTCATTGTTAATTCCCACATGTTGTCCTAAAATCAATGGCCAGATTTGATTCCTAAAATTTAGGTTCAATGGTCAACATTAACTTCTTAAAATTTAAGGTCAACGGTCAATGGTCAATAATCAATTTTGTCCCCTAAAATTTAGGGTCACGGTTAACGTTTACTCCTTAACGGCAGGGTTGACCTGTCATCACCGGTTTCTCCTAATGATCTCACTACATCTCAACGGTATTCATAATATCAAATCAACATATATAATTGTGTGAGATGGTGTTGATAACAAATCTAACATTAACCACAAAGATGGACTCAACACCTTAACAAGGAAGCATTAGAACTAGTTCACCAAAGTAGTGAGATACACTTCATTAAAGAGATTTTAAGGATGATGAAGTCAACATAAGCTTATCCTTGACATAAGCCAAACTTACCTTGAAGAGGGGTTAAAGAACACAACTTTCTTTAGGATAAATTTTTCTTGCATTACTATCACATATAAAGCTTAAGTAAGGATATTTAATGTGTTTTTTAAACTATGATTACCCATATAGATTGGATAAAGATTATAAAGGAGGATAATTATAATGTCAAGAAACATGCCAGCCCTTTTAGAAATAACATGATAAGTAACACTTATGAAATAAGCAAATGTTTCATATTCTCTTAAGAACAGAGGGGTAATGGCAATAAAGAAACAAAAGGGAGAATGTAGAAGAAGAGTTAGCAACCTCTAAATTTATATAGAAAGGTAACTAGTGAGAGGTCCAACAAAACTAATATTAAGGAGAAGGTACACCTACCTTATAGCTATAAAGACCTAACAAATATAAAAGAAGAAATAAAGTGTTCAATAGAGCAAAATAATTGTGACAAATATAGCCTTAAGGAAACAAACTACAAAAAAGGCCAAAAGCAGGTCAATAAACTTAAAATCATTCATAAAATGGATAAAGTGACAACCCATGCGTTAAGCAAAATAAAAGCATGAAAACAAAAAGCAAACCCTAGAAAACTAGGTAAGCTCGTTATTACTTAGTAATAAAAGGATTTAGGAAAGGAAGCCTATGTGCAGTGTCTAAATTTGCAGTAGAAAAATCCTTCTTTAAAGAAAGAAAGTTCAAAAAAGGGTGAGTCAAACCAACCTTCCTAGCATTGGAAAAATTTAGTTTTAAATCTTGGTGACATCAATTATACTAGAAATTACTTTGAATAACCACTCTCCTATTGGATTCTTAAAAGGGGATAAACCCATTACGAGTTCCCACTCATTCATTAGCACTTCTTTACATTGGGAAACATCTTTTAAGGTTGTTTTAAGCCTCGTTATCTTGACGTTTGCCTCTGAAGCTTGCTTGGATGTATTAAACTCTAGCTAGTAGTGACAAAGGGGTAATTCCTTTAAGGCTCTTCTAAGTCTTACTCTTTGGTGTTTGAAGCCAATAGAAGGAGGCCCTGATTAACTACACTTTTCTAAATCTTTACAAATTTCTTTTTCAACTTTTGGATAGAAATCTCCAATTTTCTCTTAGTAAGAGTTAATTGCTTGCTTTGGCCATCAAGTCTAGAATACAATCTTTAAAGATCATTTCTCTCCTTTTAAAGTGACTATTTTCCTAAAATCCTTCTCAAAATCTATTTAGCACTTGGCAAGAGTCAATTGTTTGCTTTGGCCATCAAGTCTAAAATACGATCATCTTTCTCCTTTTGAAATGAGTTTGCCTTTATGAACTCTTTTTCAAACTTCAATTGTTTAAGTAAACCCTTAAAAAATAATGTAATTAAAGAAGCACTTACCTTAGAGCAAGAAACAACAAGATAAAGTTAGAACTTATAATATGGTTTAATACCCCCACCTTCTACCTTATAAACAAGAATAGTTGTGCAGTCCCAGGAGTTAGCGATAGGATCAATACATGCACCCTCATAAGAGCTAGGTAGCATAGTGGCAAAGACATCAAAAGCCCTAAACATATCTGTTTTTCCCACAGCCTTGTATGGATTGTATTTTTTGTCAATTAGGTTTAAGTGTGCAAGAACGTAAAGCCACATGGAAGGGAAAGAAAGTAAAGCCACATGGAAGGGCAAGAAAGTAAATCTGCTGCGTAAGGGTAAGAACGTGAACCCGCCACATAAGCCTTATTAGGGTTTCATGGAAGAGAGTATATAAAGGCCTTGGAAGACAAAGCTAGAGGGGGTCGGTAATTCAACCATTTGGAAAACCTATACAACCGACCAACCAAAGAGACAATAAAAAAAAAAAAAAAACCTACCCTACATGGAAAAACAGGATAAACGGTAAAGGTGGGTGATCGGCTAAAGAGAGAAAACAAGGGAGGAACGACTGGATAGCAAAGAGAGAGTACACGGCTGGACAGCAAGAGAGGGTGGACGACAAATCACAAATCAGAAAAGATGGAACGGCCAAACACAAAACAGCACGCCAAAACCAAAGAGTGAACAGCAAAACCACCACTGGCTGAAAGAGAGAGAACGTCCAACCAACTATTCAGCCAACACAAAGAGAAACCGTCTAAAGAGAGAAACTGACCAACACAAGCTAGGGTATTCGACCAAGAGAGAAAACCCTAGACGTCCAAGCAAGGAGACAACCGGCCAAACACAAAGGAGGAACCGTCCAACACAAGAAAATGTTCGGCCAACACAAGCTAAACGGCAAAGCAATCAACCAGCAAAAGAGGTGTGGACGGCAAGGAGGAGAACGACTAAGGCAAGGTGAACGACAATAAGGAGAGCACGGTCATAACACACCAACGGCAAGTGAGACCTTGGTGAGTCAAAACACTATAACAAGGAAGAGTAAATCGGCTAGACAGCAAGAGTGAACACACGGTAAACCAAGGGAGACCTTGGACAGTAAGGGAAACTGGACAACGACTGGAAGGAAACTGTGTAACTCACGGTAAGAGGAGAGGCAAACGCACCATTGGTAAGAAAGGAGACAACACACCGTTTGTAAGGGAAGAGTGGAAGAAAACCAGAAACGGACAGGTGAGGCGTGAGGCGTGAGACCACCGGCTGGAAGAAAACCAGAAACAGACGGGTGAGGCATGAGGCATGAGATCAGCGAAGAGGAAGAAAACCAGAAATGTAAGGTGAGAGCAAAAAGCAGAAACACACCACCCTTAGAAGAAACGGGTGACTAGGTTGTGAGACCAGTAACGGGTGACCAGAAAAGGGAGACCAGAAATTGGTGACCTAAAATGCAAGACCAGCAAAGTTGAAACGGGAGACCAGTAAAGCTGAAATGCGAGACCAGCAAAGCTGTGATGGGAGCGTAGCAGAAGTGTGGGTGTACGTCAAGAGATGGCGTAAGACCAGAACGAGCGACGGCATGACAGACTAGAAGCATGAGGGTAGGTCGTGAAACAGTAAGATCGTGGAACTAGGAGACGGGTGAGACCGTGAGACAGTGAAAGCAGGAGTTGTGTGAGACAACGTAGAGAAGAAATTTGGTGAAGCATTGAAAGAACTCAACGTATTTCCAGATTTCTTCAAGAGAGGTTAGAGAGCATTGTGGTGAACTTCTAAGCGGCAGTGAAGCAGCCATTCAATTCAACAAAGGCAAGACAAGCTAGAAGAAGGGTAGACACAGTAAGTGACACTCTTTGTATTGTACTTGCTTAGTATTTGCAATAGTGAAAGGAGCAGAGGATTAAGACATCCATTGTAACTGGTATTCTCAAGTATAATGGATTGTCTCGGTAGAGGGAGAGTCCCTACCACTGTGGATGTACATCACATTGACGGAACTACGTAAATCTCATGTGTCCTTACTTTGATTTACATTCTGTGTTTTGAATTGAGTTGTGAACGCAGCTAAAGTATCATCGAACCCATAACCTAAAGAAGACCTAATTAAGAACATCTGTTCTATCTAATAGGCAAGGTGTTTGAAAGGTGACTTTGGGGACTGTTGTGATTAGTAGGCAGCAATAGATCTACCTTAATCAAATCTGAGAAAGAGTTTGCTTTTAAAAAGAGGTTGAAGTTGTTCACATATCTACGAATTGTGGTGATACTGATTCACCCCCCCTCTCAGTATCACAAACTAGTAGATCCTAGGGTGAAGTTGGGAACTTCAATTGGTATCAGAGCACAAGTTCACCAGTTTGAAGCTTAACAGCTTGGTGTACTAGTTTGAAGGGTTTCAGAAGTTTTAACTTGTTCAGCATACTGAGAAATGGATGCTGGTACCAGCACTAGCATTACTTACAGCAAAAAGGTTCCAATCTTCAATGGAACCAACTACCATATGTGGAGAGCGAGAATGCAGGTGGTATTTGCAACCATGGGCATGAACGTGGTGAAATCCGTACAGGAGGGTTTTGTGGCTCCAGAAGAAGGTAAAGATCTAACCCCAGAGGAATTAAGGCAGTTTAAGATAAATGGGAAGACCTCAAACGTCATCATTTCAGCATTGACAGATACTGAGTATGCTAAAGTTATGGACTGCAAATCTGCTAAGGAGATATGGGACAGACTATAGAAAGTCTATGAAGGTGATGGTAGAATAAAAGAGGCCAAGCTTGAAGTGTTCAAGGAGAGATATGAATCTCTCAGAATGCAAAAAAATGAGACAGTCTAAGAGTTCTTCACCAAGGTTATTAATGCTGTAAACGACCTTAGAAGTCATGGGAAGAACAAGAAGGACTCATCTATTGTGAAGAAAATTCTGAGAATTTTACTTGAGAGGTTTGCCTCAAAGGTGGCAGCCATAGAGGAGAGTAGAGATCTCAATTCTATGTCATTGCATGATCTCCAGTGTAATCTCATTGCATATGAGATGAGAATAAAGTCAAATGAAAGCTTTTCAACATCAAAGCCTTCAAAGGAGGCAGCTTTCAAAGCTATGAGACAGTTGAAGATAAGAGAAGAGGAAGAATCATCCAGTGAGGATGACAATGATGATAAGGAGGAAAGTAAAGGTTAAGTGTTGGCTTACTTCACAAGGAAATTCAAAAAGGGGTCTAAGAAGGGAAAATGATAGTTTTCCTTGAGATGTTATCATTGTGGGCAGACTGGACACTTTGCTTCTCAGTGCAAAGTAAACTTGATGATGAAGATGAGGATGGTGATGATGAGCAAAACTCAAAATGGAGAAGACTATCGTTTAAATCAAAGAAGTCTAGTAAGAAGACTGCCAACCCACTGAAGAAGAAGAGAGGCTCATTCAAGAGTTATGTGAGTCAGATAAAAGAAGTTGATGAGGAGGAAGATGAAGAATCATCAGATGAGCAGGCCTTTATGGCATCAGCTTAAGGTGGTAGTTCAACCTCTGAAGAGGAAGAAGAGGTTGATGAAGAAGAACTAGATCTTGAAGCTGAGTTGGAAGTAGCTTCAAAGGAGATAATCAGAAGAGGCAAAACCATAAAAAGGCTGGAGGCTCACATAAAACAAGTTAAAGTACAGTCTAAGGAAGCTGAAAGTCAAAAGGATGAAATAAGGGCTAAACATATTGACTTGAAGAGAAGATTTGAAGAACATATCAAAATATGTGAAGACCTTACGATAGAGCTTGGCTCAAAGACTTCAACAATTGAAGAAATGGAGAAAGAGTTGCTGAGACTTTAGCAATAACTCAAAAAGAGTGAAGAGAACATGTAGAAGCTTGAAATGATAGGAGAAACAAGTTCTGCAAGAGAAAAGAAGAATGAAGAGAAAGTGCAGCAATCTGAGGTTGCATTGCCTAAAAATAATAAGAATGTGCCACAGAAGTTGAAAGAGAAGGTTGTGACTCACGAGAAGATAGCTAAGAATAAAAAGGATTTGAAGAAGCAATCTAAGGTGGCAAACAAAAATGAAGAAAAGAAGGTCAGCTAGCAAAGGGCTACGGCTGAATAGAAAAAGAAGAAGAAGGTGACTGAAATGAAAGTCACATAATCATAGAAGCCAGCTACGTTGCCTACACAGCAAGTAATGAACAAAAGAAAACAAGCTATGATTAGACCCAAGAAGAAACAGTTTCAAGGTCACTGTCTTTATTGTGGAGTTTGGGGTCATAAGGCGAGTAACTGCTGGTGGAGAAGGCTAGTATATGTCTCTAACTTGAGAAGATACAATGTTGTATACAGGGGGAGACAATACAAAATTCAGAAGAGAACACCTGTCGTGAGTTCTTGCACATACTATAAAAAGCAAGGACACACTGACAAGGATTGTTGGTGGAAGCCCAAACCAGTGGTTTCAAAGAATAAGTTTGCTGTATTGGTAAACTTGGAACAGTGTGAAAGGTGTGAGCAGGATGGCCATAATGCCAAGAGATGCATGACACTTCTCCTTGAGCAAGAGAAGGCACTCGATGGCACAGTAAAAACAATTGGTGTAATCAAAGTTGAGAAAAAGGAGAAAGCTATTTTCAAGCCAATTCAAAGGAAAGAATATAAAGCAAAAAGGGAGATAGCCAATATAGTTGAAATTGCACTAAAGGTTAACTACAAGGATAAGTAGTGGATCCTTGATAGTGGATGCATATCACACATGACAGGAGATAAAAGTAAATTATCAAAGCTAAGCAAGTCAAGAGAAGGCAGAGTCAAGTTTGGTAATAATGATTCACATAACATCAATAGTCAAGGGTCAGTAAATATTGGAAAAGGGAAGTTGAAAGATGTTTTGCATGTTGAAGGACTTAGATATAATCTAGCATCTGTCAGCCAGTTATGCAACGAAGACCACAAAGTGATATTCACAAAAACAGGTTGCCAAGTAAAGAGTAAAGAAGGCAATACTATTGCAACTGGGAAGAGAACAGCTGGAAATTTATATGTGATTGATGAGGACAAGACAAGCAGCTGTTTACTCACCAAAGAAGAAAATCAACTCTGGCATAGGAGGCTGGGGCACTTAACACAGAAGAGCATGAGGAAGCTAACCATTACTCATGCAATCAGAGACATTCCCGACCTTAGGAGAGAGAGAGAGTATGTTTTCTTAGCATGCTCTAAAGGAAAACATGCCAGAAAGCAGTATAAGACCAAAGAGTTCAGTTTTGAAGCAGTGCTTGACATTGTGCATACTGATTTGTGTGGACCGATGAGGACAAAAGGGTTGAATAGTGAGAGGTACTTCATCTTGTTTGTTAATGATTATTCTAGAAGGACCTGTATCATGCACCTTAAACACAAGTCAGAAGTTCTGAATTGCTTCAAGAGATATAGAAGATTGGCTGAAAATGAGAGTGGAAGGAAGATCAAAGTATTGAGGTTAGATCAAGGAACTGAATTTACAAATAAAGCTTTTGAAGATTACCTTGAGAAGCATGGAATTCGTCACCAAATGGCAGCAGCAAGAACACCTCAACAGAACGGGGTGGAAGAGTAAACCGGCTGGACAACAAGAGTGAACACACGGCAAACCAAGGGAGACCTTGGATAGCAAGGGAAACTGGGCAACGGTTGGAAGGAAACCGTGTGACTCACGGTAAGAGGAGAGGCAAATACACCATTGGTAAGAGAGGAGATAGCACACCGTCCATAAGGGAAGAGTGGAAGAAAACCAGAAACAGACAGGTGAGGTGTGAGGCATGAGACCACTAGCTAGAAGAAAACCAGAAACGGACGGGTGAGGCGTGAGGTGTGAGACCGACGAAGAGGAAGAAAACCAGAAACGTAAGGTGAGAGCAAAAACTAGAAATGCACTACACCTGGAAGAAACAAGTGACCAGGCTGTGAGACCAGTAACAGGTGACCAGAAAAGGGAGACCAAAAACTGGTGACCTGAAACGCGAGACCAGCAAAGCTGTGACAGGAGCGCAGTAGAAGCGTGGGTATACGTCAGGAGATAGCGTAAGACCAAAATGTGTAACGGCGTGACAGACCAGAAGCATGAGGGCAAGTCGTGAAACAGTAAGACCGTGGAACCAGGAGATGGGTGAGACTGTGAGACAGTGAAATCAGGAGTTGTGTGAGACAACGTAGAGAAGAAATTCGGTGAAGCATTGAAAGAACTTAACGTATTTCTAGATTTCTTCAAGAGAGGTTAGAGAGCGTTGTGGTGAACTTCTAAACGGTAGTGAAGCAGCCATTCAATTCAACAAGGGCAAGACAAGTTAGAAGAAGGGTAGACACTAGTGACACTCTTTGTATTGTACTTGCTTAATATTTGCAATAGTGAAAGGAGCAGAGGATTAAGACATCCATTATAACTGGCATTCTCAAGTATAGTGGATTGTCTCGGTAGAGGGAGAGTCCCTACCATCGTGGATGTACGTCACATTGACGGAACCACGTAAATCTCGTGTGTCCTTACTTTGATTTACATTCTGTGTTTTGAATTGAGTTGTGAACGCAGCTAAAGTATCATTGAACCCATAACCTAAAGAAGACCTAATCAAGAACATCCGATTTGTCTAATAGGCAAGGTGTCTGAAAGGTGAATTTGGGGACTATTGTGATTAGTAGGTAGCAATAGATCTACCTTAGTCGAATCTGAGAAAGAGTTTGCTTTTAAGAAGAGGTTGAAGTTGTTCACATATTTGCGAATTGTGATGATATTGATTCACCCCCCCTCTTAGTATCACAGATTAGTAGATCCTATGGTGAAGTTGGGAACTTCAATATCATCTTTGGAAAGGCTTATAGCTTCTTAAGAGCCTAACTTCTAGCCGAGTAGCTCTAAGGAGGGATCTTAAGCACTTAATGGGGGATTATTGGAACTCTTACCTTAGTTAATTGTAAAACTAGCTGCACTGGCATACAACTTCTTAATCATATTCTAGGGAGCCATAAATCCATCTAAAGAATCCTAAAATGAGCTAACATGGGTGAGATCTAATACAGAAGGTTCCTAATTGCCAACTAACTTAATAATAATGTTAGGGGACTTGACAATAGGTTCCTGTGAGAGGTTATTCCATCACAAAAGTGCTTTGTATGATTGGTCTCGCGAGCATAATCATTAAGGCTCTTTTAGTTAACATATTTTTTTTCTTAGTTATACCTATTTAATCTAAAAGCTTTAAGCTAATAACTCGAGCTTGCATAAATTTAGAAGTGGTAGCAAGTTTAGAGTTGGACACTTGACCAATGAACATGCTTGCATTAAGAAAAAATAAATATTTAAATATATTAGATTAAAGCTATTATAATGCACCTTTTCACCAATTACAAATTTTTTAGGTTGGCTTATTTGGTTATTGGATTTTGGTATTTGTATTTAGTTTAATAATCATCTATTATATCATTGAATACAAATGAAAGGACATAGGAATCTTTTGTCTTATACTAACAACTTTGTTTAAAGTCTCTACCATTATTTTTAGGTGTTATTAGACACCATTTTGTTAGTTTATGGAACTCTCTTACTTCATAAGCTATTACAACTCGATTTGCATAATCAAATTCTTAAATTTAAGAGTATGGTTATGCATATGGAAGACACAAAATACAATTACTACCTTTATTTCTTATTCTTCTTTTCTTCTTCTTCTACTTTTTCTTTTAAGAAATTACTATCCTTTCTATATTCGTGAGTTTTTTTTTCTTATGTTTTTATTGCTATTTTGAATGCTTACTATTTATAGCTAGTTTATGGGGGTTATTTTACAATTTTTGTTTCTTTATTTTGTAAGTAGGTATCTTTTAACTAATAGGAGTGTAGGCTTTTATTGTCCTGAATTAGAAATAATGGGCACTGAATCTATTACCCATGTGAATTTTAGGTAATTATTTGTTAGGGAATGTTTGTAATAACCCTTATATGTTGTGGTAATTTGTACATACGACCTTTTTAGTCTCCTATAATTTAAGGAAATCCCTCCCTTTTACCTAATGAACCATTTTACCTATGTAATTTGGGCTATTATGTGAGCAATAAAATTTAATAAGGCTTAGAACCTATTAAATTTATTTGTTTTCTATTGTAAACAAGTTGTAAAATGACCTTAACCCATACAATATTTGTAAAATTATGTCCTAAGCCCATTATTATAAAAAAATTATCAATTTTTAATTTGTTATTTTTTTTGTATTTTTGCATTTTTCTTTTTAAATTGGGTCATAACTAAACAAACTAAATTAAACCTAGTTTAGGACTTACACTTAACAAGCTAAAACCTCTTTTGAAACATTTATTTACATTATGGACTAATCCAATTTTAATGGACTAACTCAATTTTATTCTTTAACTTGATTGTTAATTAAAAATTAGGTCAAAAAGGGGGGCTAACAGATGCCTCTCTTTGCAAACCATGTCAATAAAGGAGATGAACAAAGATGAGAGAGACCATTTTGTTTGGGCCACTCTTCATTGTTTATTTTATTTTATTTCACTTTATTTTTAATATTACATGAACTCTTAGCAATTTAATAAGTTATGCCTTCTTATGATACTCCATTAGAAAACTTAAGGTAAATAATCAAGAATGTGCCATGGACTAGGTGAAACAATTTTATCCAAAGTTTAAATATGAAAATGTGATGGTTTGGTGAAACTAACTTGATCAAAGTTTCAATGTGCAAATTGACATGGTAAAACTATGCCAACCCATGTTGTAATATAAAAATGAGATAACTTAGAGAAACAACGTCAATTGAAGTCTTAGTATGAAAATTCACTTGGTGAAACTATACTAACTAATCTCTTCACATACAATAAGACAACTAAATGAAACAAAGCTAATTAAAGTCTTAATATGTAAATTGACTTGATAAAATACATCAACCAATGTCTTAACATGGAATGAGATGACTTAATGAGACAACGTCAATTAAAATCTTGATGTGTAAATTGACTTAGTGCATTAACCAATTTCTTAACATGACATGAGATGATCCAATGAGAACATCAAAATCTTGCTTCTTTATGCAAGAACAACCGTATAAGAGCTACAGAATTTTTACGTGGTTCACCTATAATGTGTGAGAGCTACATCTACGGTATGATATGATTACTCTTAAATCACACAATCCACTTTTGTTATCAAAGGATACAACTAATGTTGTGAAAGGATTACTCCTTAACCACTTATGGAAGGATCACTCCTTAACCACTTACAATGATCTCCCAATCACTAGAAGAGTTGATATCCCGATCATTTAAAGGATTGATCTCCTAATCACTTTAAGGGTTTCCCACCCTTTTTCAAGAAGTACATAAAAGTTTAGGACAAAACTTCCTTGAGAAAGATCACTCAATGTGCACAAGTTACTGTTGCAGAAAATGGATCTTCTCCTTCCTCACTGTCAGTTTCTCTCCTTAAGCCTTGCCGATCTTTTCTCTATAGGTTCTCTCCATTACAAGTTCTCTTTTTTATTGCCAATTCTCTTCTGCCTCTGTAGGTTTCTCCTTGTGCCTTTACAGGTTTCTCCTTGTGCCTCTACAGTTTTCTCCTTTTGCCTCTACAGGTTTCTCCTTTTATAAGTTGTCTTCTTTACTACTGGTTCTCCCCTATTTCTCCAAGTTTCTCCTTGTGCCTTTGCAGGTTCTTTTCTCTGCTACCGATTCTTTCTTGTCTCTACAAGTTTCTTCTTTTACAGGTTCTCTCCTTATGCCTCTATAGGTTCCTCCTTCTGCAAGTTCTCTTTTTTGCTGCTAGTTCTCTCCTCTACTGTTGATGTTGCTTCCTTCTATCTTGGTACGTTTTCTCCTTTGTTGTCGGTGCTGGCTCTTTCTACCTTGGCATGATCTTTCCTCAGCTGCCGGTGCTGCCTCCTTCTACCTTGGCAGGTTCTCTCCTCAACTGCCAATCCTACCTCTTTTAATCTTAGTAGGTTCTTTCCTCAACTGCTAGTGCTGCCTCTTTCTGCCTTGGTAAGTTTTCTCCTCTGCTGCTGGTGCTGCCTCCTTCTACCTTTGTAGGTTTTCTCTTCTGCTACCGGTGCTGCCTCCTTCTGCCTTGGCAGGTTCTCTCCTCAACTGCCAATCCTGCTAGGTTTTCTCCTTTGTTATCGCTGCCTTCTTCTTGCCGTTGTACTCTCTTTGCTGCTGCCTTCTTCTTGCTGTTGCTACTACCTTCTCCTAGTTGCCGTTGTACTCTCCTTCTTCCTCTAGTGTTGCTGTTGCTTTTTTTTGCTGCTACACTCTCTTTCTTCCTCTAGATCTGCTGCTATTTTTTTACCGCTGCACTCTCCTTCTTCCTTTGGAGTTGCTACCATTCTCTTCTCCTGAATGCCACTGCCGTCTTCTTCTTACTGTAGTTGTTGTCTTTTCCTTGCTGCTGCTGCTGCCTTCTCCTTGCTACAGTTGTTGCTGTCTCTCCCTAGCACGTTCTCTCCTTTTCTTCTATTGTTGGAGGTTGTCTCTCCCTCTTGCTGCAACTGCTACCTTCTCCTTACTACAGTTGTTGCTATCTCTCCCTAGCACGTTCTCTCCTTTTCTTTTACTATTGGAGGCTATCTCTCCCTCTTGCTGCTGCAATTGCTGCCTTCTTCTTGCTACAGCTGCACTCTTCTTCTTCCTCTAGTGTTGCTGTTGTTTTCTTTTGCTACAACACCTTTCTTTTCTAGTGGTGCTACTGTTTTCTCCTCCTAGATGCCGCTACACTCTATCCTCCTGGATACTGCTACACTCTCTTCTCTTAGATGCTGCTATAGTCTCTCTTTCTAGATGCTGCTGCTATCTTTCCTTCTAGATTTTACTGCACTCTCTCCTTTTAGATGCTATTGTTGTCTTTCCTCCTAGATGTTGTTGCTATCTCTCTTTTCTATAACTTACATTTTTGCAGCTCTTGGTTCTGCAACTAACATTTTTCTCTTTTGTTTTTGCAGCACCCACGTTTCTCTCATCTATTTTTACAGCAACCATGTTTCTCTCTTCTATTTTTACAACCACATTTCTTTCTTCTGTTTTTGTAGCCACCACATTTCTCTCTTTTGTTTTTGCAACAACCATGTTTCTCTCTTGCTATTCTCTCTTAAATTTTTTGCAGAGCACTCTCTCTTACCGTTCTACTCCTTTTCTTTTTGGTGGCTGCCCTCTACCATTCTCTTTGTTTCTTTATTAAGTTTCTGCAACATACACCTCTCTTGATAGCTGTATGGATATATTTATAAGCCTTAAGTTTAGGGTTGCCTTATCATCAATGGTTAGCATTAATTCCCAAAGGTTAACCTACAATTAACGGTTAGCATTGATCATTAAGGGTTGCCCTACAATCAACAGTTAGCATTAATCCTTAAAATTTAGGATTAATGGTCAAGGGTTAACAGTCAAAGATCAACGATCAGTATTGACTCCTAAAATTTAGGATCAACAGTCAACATTGACTCCTTGACTTTAGGGTTGACTTGCCACCAACGATTTTGACCAACAATCTCTTTGTATCTCAAGCTTTTTGATGAATACAAAATGAACTTATGGGTAGCAAACACATCTCGACAAATTTATAGGATGTTGACAACAAATCTAACATTAGCTATCAAAGATGGGCTCAATAATAATCAATGAGTATTGGTAAGAATCTATAGCCATTTAATGCTTTTAGTGTAATAAGGCTAATAATGTTCATTTCCCATATTGAAAAAGGCCATGTAGTAGTAATTATATGTAAGGACATTTGAGGTGCCTATATCTTATTTTTTTTGTATTTACCATATATGGCATTTCCAAGTATATTCCAAGCATCTATTTCCATAGTTGGCAAATTATAGCTAGCTCTTATTTTTTTTGGCCATAACGAATCCTTTAACATGAAACTTGCAAAATCCCTGTGGATTTCTTGGTCTTCCTTGGCATTTATGTATTAAAGTAAGATAGTATCATGTTTCACATATAGAGAACTTTGTTTATGAAGAAATTTATTGTTAATCTCTTTATGGTTCTTTTGATATTCTTTATTGCCCCTAGAGGAATTGTCATTCTTATATATATTCTTTAATGTCATAATACGAAGATTTATTATCTAGCTCTTCTACAACAATCATACAATACATAAGAATGCAAAGCACACCTATGTTGATGGGTTACACTTTGATTTTAGGGTTTATTTTGAACATAATAACTAGAGTTACTAGTGCATTTGAGATTTGATAATGTTTCCAAGACATATGATCAAAGTTCACTTGGTCAAATTACTTTGCCAACATTTTAATGAATTCTTAATAGGGTATAAGTTTAACATGTTAAGTTTCTCATTCTTAATACAACTGGTAAATCACCTATACAAAGTCTTTATATACTTTGAGGTTCCTTATGCCTATTTCTATTGCAGATAATAACTTAGAGCACATACTTTAAATTTGGCAATGTTAGTATAATCAAAGAGAATTTTTGTTGTAACTAAAATATTGATTTTGGTACCATGGTACGAGTAGTTATGGGTTTGGTGAGTAGTAAAGTTTTTGTAAATATTGGTATGAATATATGGTAACATTATTAATAGGCACATATATTTCATGCAGATGATTCATTAAAGGAGTTGCATAATACTATTATACCCTAAAACTTTGGTAGGGGTAGCGAATCCCTTATTAATAATGGTGTTCCACCATTTTCATTTCTCTTTCTTTCTTTTTTGCTTAACTTCTTTAGTGTTAAGGACTTTGTAGAAGTATCTATTATCTTAGGCTTTATTGTTCCTTCATTAACTCTTTCACCCATGATTACCAAATTTGTAAAACTATCAAATGCACTACCTACCATATAGTCATAATATGAGGCATATAATGTACTAAGAAAAGTACAATTAACTCTTTTTCATTAAGTTGTGGCTAAACATGTATAGTTGTATCATGCCAACATTAGGCATATTGTTTAAATGTCTCATTAGTTTTTTTCTTCATCTTCAAGGTACAAGTAGTTATAGGTTAGCTAAATGGTAAAGGTTTAGCAAAATTGGTATGAATATGTGGTAACATTAGTGATAAGCACATATATTTCATGCAAATGATTCATTGGAGGGGTTACATAATGTTGTCACACCTAAAACTTTGGTAAAGGCAATGAATCCTTTGCTAATAAGGTTGTCCCACCATTTGTATTTCTCCTTCTTTCTTTTTGCTCGACTTTGTTAGTGTCGAAGACTTTGTAAAAGTATCTTTTATCTTAGCCTTTATTATTCCTTCATCAACTCTTTCACATTTGATCACCAAATTTGCAAAATTGTCAATGCACTACCTACTATGTGTTCATAATACGGGGCATGCAATGTACTAAGAAATGTACCATTAACTCTTTTTCATTGAGTTGTTGATGAACTTGTATAATTATATCATGCCAACGCTAGGCAAATTGTTTAAATTTATAATTATTCTTTTTCTTTATAGCTTATAAGTTTAAATGTGTTGGTTCAAGTTTAGAAATGTAATTAAACCTTGCTTTAAAGGCCATAGTTAGATCCCTTCACATTCTGATCTACATTTTATCTAATTTAGCATACCATTAAATGGTTACTCCTTTCAAATTGTATTGGTATCAGTATATCAATAACTTTTCATCATTAGCTTGAGTTGCCATTTTTCTACTACATATTGCCAAATAGATGGCAGGTGAACCTATTCAATCATATTTTTCAAATTCCATAGCCTTAAATTTTGGTGCTAAAACCACATTTGGGATGAGACAAAGATGCCAGGCATTTAATAAACCATGCATGTCTATTAACACTTACATTTGATCTTGGAATTTTATAATCCTACCTTACATTCCATTCACTTTTCTAGATAAATCCTTAACTTTTTCTTCCATTTGCTTAGTTATACGGCTAGTTTGATATAGGCTTTAAGACATGTCAAGGATTTTTCCTTTTGTAAATTTTGTTATTAGTGATAAAATGTGTGCCTTTTTAATGTTTGATGACGTAATGCATGTCATGCTTATGTTATGCAATCCTTAAAGAAAAATGCTTAAATGAGTAATGCATTAGAACATTTTACAAGAAAATTTTTTAAAAGAGGTCTTTCATATTGCAATTAAAATTATTAAGGTTACAAACAACACCTAACTTTCCTTTTACGCATTTCACATTTGATATCCTTCCTTTTTATATATATCACAAGACCTAAGGATGTAGCTTCACACCAACTTCCTCTTAAAAAGTTGTTCTTACATTATTTATATTACATCCTCTTAGCTTATTAAGGCCATCCTACTATTTCTACTCCTCATTAACTATCCCATTGGATAGTTTTAAATGATAAAGCATAAGGTCATAGCTAAGGTAATCGATGTAGTGCTTTGGGAAGCATTCCTTAAAAAGCTTAATGTGGTCATCATTATGATAATTACTTGCCTTAAACCAAGATAGACATAAATCATTTAGAGTATGACCATTTTGAAGGAACAATATTTACTTGATATTCTTTTAGAGGTTTGGGAAGTGATATGGTTCCTTGAGAGGATTTATAATGAAATTATGAATTTCATGAAACAAGGTGTTATATTGACATATGGTTCACCATTGCAAACTTAAAACCTCTTATTATAAGTGGAATGTGCCAAATATGTAAGGACTTGTAAATATGCCATCCAAAGCCTCCTTCCATTGGGTAATGGACTAGAATAAGCTAAACCACTTGTAAAGATATGAGTGCTTATTAGGATTTATGTCTTAGTACTACACATATATACTAACCCAAGGACAATAAATGACCATGTCAATCTTATGTGACTTTTCCAAATTAAGAAGCAAACAATAAGCACTTTTTTTTTTTTTTTTGAAAAATCATGATTGTATTTATTAGGGATAAAAAAATATTTCATATAAAAGCTAAACAAAGGCCAATCAATATATTTGACTAGTGTATCACTAATTCTAAATCATTATAGAAGTATTCATTATAGATGTCCTATCATATATAGTTGAGTTCTTAGCAAAGTATCCTTAGCAATGATTTCCATTGTTCTAGTTATGTGCAAGTTTATAACAACATTGATTTGATCTCTAACTTTTGCACCATAATGCCTCAAGAACATATAAACTTCTATAATTATTAATTTATAGTCTTTTTTTTTCCTAAAAATTCAAGTTCTTTTTATTTAAGGATAACTGTCATTTATCCACCTTTTAATTAACTTGTTAAAGGCTTTTTATACACCATTCCAATTTGAACTATAAGCCTAATGTCTTCATCTAACCCTAAATCAACAACCTAGCTCAAATTGAGCTATAATTCACCATTTATTACATTTTCTATAAGGAAATCTCAAAATGTTTGGCATTTTAAGGTAATGTGGTCATTTGTTAAATGTCATTTGTAGCAATCCTCCAACTCCTTTGTTGGGAGCTATGTTAATATGATCCCTTGAACACAAATCAATTCATAGAAAACATAGCTAGCTAGAAAAACTCATTCAAAAGACTTTAATTGTGAGTTTGGCTTGAGCTAGCATCCATTTGTTAAGGATAGGTAATAGAAAAGTTCCTCCAAAAGTTTCAAAAAATGCAATTGTTACATGGTATGAAATAGAATTATTATTTTAATAAGAATCCTATCATGTAATATGATGTAATGTAATGGGGACATTGTCTATTGTGCATGCTACTCAAGATTTTAATTTTGGGCCTTAAAAGTGGTAAACACTAGCTATTAGCAAAAAAGCTTTTTCTTATTTTATTTCAACTCCTTTTCTATATCATAAGCAATTAATGTTAGATTATATTTTCTTAAAAGAAATGCCAAATGCAATTATATTGGTATTATGCTTTTACCCAAAGTTAACTAGGCATTTTTCATAATAGTAATGTAGGATTACTTTTTGACAAAGACTTTTTCCTTTAAATGCAAAACATTGGGCTTATTGGGTAATCTTCTTGATTTCCTTTATTAGTTTTGGAGCTTGCTCTCATACTTTTCTAGCATTATTTGTAGCCATCAATTTTGGACTTGTTTATGCAACCTTTATTAGTTCCCTTTACTTCTTTTATGTATTTTATAAAGCTTTGCACCCTAGCATTGTAATTGTGATACTTTAACTTCTTTTTATTTAAAGCTTTTTAAATAAATGCATTCCTAACATTAGAATCTTTAAGTTCTAAATCGAGAGTTTCATTTAGAATTTTTAGTGCTTCAAACACTTTTTCATGTATATCTAACTTTATTTCTAACTTCCTAAGTGATAAAGACTTTTTTAGGTCTCACACTGAGAGGGGGAGGGGGTGAATTAATATGAGATACTCACTTTTTACAAATTTTTTTGGATTAACCTCTGCGACTTTTTAAAGTTGATGATCTAACTTTTATCTTTCTTCTTTATGTGAGAGCAGCCGTATGGATATTAATCAAACATAAGCATCCAAGAACATATGACAATTTTTATGTGGTTTACTTACAATGTATAAGCTACGTCCACGATGTGATAAGATTACTCTTAAAATTAATGGTCAGCATTGATTCCCTAGGGTTACCCTACAATCAACAGCTATATTTGATTTCTAAAATTTAGGGTCAACGGTTAATATTGACTTATTGACCTCATAGTTGACCTACCATCAATGGTATTGATCAACGACTTCTTTGCATCTTAACAACATTTAAAACATCAAATCAACACAAACAACTGTATAAGATGCTGTTGACAACAAATCCAACATTAGCCATCAAAGATGGGGTCAACATTCTCCTCCTTTGGATTTATTAGCAACATATTAAATCCACAAATCAACAATTAAGCATAAACACAACTCTACCTATACCATACATCTCCCTTATTGCATGTACTTGTACCGTTAACTCTCTATTGTTTTTTGCTTCTCCCCCTTGACAATTTCTCTCCTTTTATTCATCAAGCTATTTCCCTTTTTAATCAGTGTATACTCTCTTTGGATTTATGCAGAAGATTTCCTTCTTTGACGACAAATCCAAAGAGAGTATACTTAGAGGAGAAATAGCCTGATTAAATATAAGGTTAGAGGCATACCTCAGTTTCTGAGGATTGGTTGAACATATAAGGTCAGCCTTAACTTTTGAAACATCTCTCTTAATAGAGGTTTGGTGAATATATTGGCAACTTGCTCTGTAGTAGGCACATACTCCAACTTTACTTCATTTTTCTCCACTTTTTCTTTAATGAAGTGGTACTTGATTTCAACATGTTTAGTTCTAGAGTGTTGGACAAGATTCTTTGACAAATTGATGACACTTTGGTTGTCACAATCAATCAACAATGGCAGTTGCACATCTACCTTCATATCTTCAAGTTATTGTTTCATCTATAGCAATTGAGTACAAGCCTGAGTAGTAGCTGCATATTCAGCCTCTACAATACTTAGAGTTACTGAATTTTGTATCTTGTTGTGCCATGAAACACATTTACTACCCAAATAAAATACACCACTTGACATTGACCTTCTGTTATCACAATTTCTAGCCCAATTAGCATCTATATACCCATACAAATTAAGCTGTCCACTTTTATCATAAAGCAACCTATAATTTGTTGTGCCCTTCATATACCTCAAAATCCTTTTAGCAGCCATGAGATGAGATTCTTTGGACTCATTTTGAAATTTGGCATAAAGTGTTACAGTAAAAGTAAGATTAGGCCTTGATGTTATTAAATACAGTAAGCTTCCAATCAACTTTTTGTATTCCTTCTGATCAGTCGTGTTGCCTTCTTTATCTTTGCTTAACTTTGTTCCAACTGTGATAGAAAGGCCTACTTCTTTAGAGTTCTTCATCCCAAACCTTTTTAACAGTTTATAAGCATACTTTTCTTGGGAAAGAAAAATTCCAACTTTGCTTTGCAAAACCTGTAACCCTAAGAAGAATTTCATCTTACCTAGCATTGACATCTCAAACTTCTTTTTTAATCTGCTTAGAAAAAGTAGTGCAAAGGGCCTCCTTTTCTACAGCAAAAATTATGTCATCAATATATATCACAACAATTAATTGGCCCTATTTATCTTCCTTTATGTACAAGTTCTTGTCCATGTTCCCTTTTCTAAACTTCATATCTTTGAGGCATGTATCTAGCTTGGAATACTACGCTTTTGGAGCTTGCTTTAAGTCATATAAAGCCTTGTTCAATTTGCACACACTTGAACTGTTATGATTAAGTATAAAACCATCAAGTTGTTCGATAAATACCTCTTCTTCAAACTCTCTATTTAAAAATGTAAACTTCACATCCATCTAATAAACTTTGTAATTTCTTTGAGCAATAATGACCATGAATAATTTCTTTAAGCAACAATGGCCATGAATATTCTAATTGCTTCGAGCCTAGCCACAGGAGCAAAGGTCTCTTTAAAGACAACACCTTCTACTTGTGAGTAGCCTTTGTAGACAAGCCTTGTGTTAAGCCCATTTTTGATAGCTAATGTTAGATTTGTTGTCAATAGCATCTCACATTGTTATTTATGTTGATTTGATGTTTTGAATATTGTTGAGATGCATAAAAGTCGTTGGTTAAAACTATTGATGGTAGGTCAACTAAAGTCAATGAGTCAATATTAACCATTGACCTTAAATTTTAGGGGTCAAGGTTAATCATTAACCGTTGACCATTGACCTTAAATTTTAGGAATCAAATCTAGCCGTTGATTGTAGGGCAACCTTTGGGAATCAACGATGACTGTTGATGATCATGTAACCTTAATCTCAAGGCTTTATAAATAACCCCATGCACCTTGCAAGACAAAGGTATGTTGCAGAATTTTAAGAGAAGAATGACAAACCTAATTGCAGCAGCTGACCAAGAGAGTTGTAGTCAAGGATAAGAGTAGTCGACAACCATAAGGAGAGGTATAGCAGCTAGCCACACAACTAAGAGGAGAAGAACTGCAGCAGCTACACCAAACCAGAGGAGAACGTGCAACAGCTGGTGGCCACACCAAACCAGCAAAGAAGATAAACAGCAGCCAGTAGCCACACCAAAGAGAGGAGAAGAATTGTAGCAGCCACACTAAACTAGAGGAGAATGTGTAATAGCCAACAGCCACACCAAACTAGCAAAGGAGAAGGCGTGCAGCAGCCACACCAAACTAGAAGAGAGGGTGTGCATTAGCCACACCAAAGAAAGAAGAAGGCAGTAGCCAACTAATCTAAAAGGAGAAGGAACCTATTGTAGTAAGGGTAGGGAGCTACACCAACAACAACCGTGAAGTTCCCAACTTCACCCTAGGATCTACTAGTCTGTGATACTAAGAGGGAGGGTGAATCAGTATCACACCCCTTAAAAACACATTGATAACTTAAGCCAAAGTATTCTACTTCTTTAATACTTTCGCTTTTGTCAATACACAGGTATGTGAACAACTTCAACCTCTTCTTAAAAGCGAACTCTTTCTCAGATTCAACTAAGGTAGATCTATTGTTACCTACTAATCACAATAGTCCCCAAAGTCACTTTTCAGACACCTTGCCTATTAGACAGATCGGATGTTCTTGATTAGGTCTTCTTTAGGTTATGGGTTCGATGATACTTTAGTTGCATTCACAACTCAATTCAAAACACAGAATGTAAATCAAAGTAAGGACACACAAGATTTATGTGGTTCCATCAACGTACATCCACAGTGGTAGGGACTCTCCCTCTATTGAGACAATCCACTACAAAGAGTGTCTTAATCCACTATGCTTGAGAATACCAGTTACAATGGATGTCTTAATCCTGTGCTCCTTTCACTATTGTAAATACTAAGCAAGTACAATACAAAGAGTGTCATTTACTGTGTCTACCCTTCTTCTAGCTTGTCTTGCCTCTATTGAATTGAATGGTTGCTTTACTGCCGCTTAGAAGTTCACCATAACGCTCTCTAACCTCTCTTGAAGAAATCTGGAAATACGTTAAATTCTTTCCGATGCTTCACCGAATTTCTTCTCTATGTTGTCTCACACAACTCCTACTTTCATTGTCTCATGGTCTCACCCATCTCCTAATTCCACGGCCTACCCTTACGCTTTTGGTTTGTCACGCCATTGCACGTTCTGGTCTTACGCCATCTCCTGGTTCCACGGTCTTACTGTTTCACGACCTGCCCTCACGCTTCTAGTCTGTCACGCCGTCACACATTCTGGTCTCACACCGTCTCCTTACGTACACCCACGCTTTTGCTGCGCTCCCATCATAGCTTTGCTAGTCTTACGTTTTAGCTTTACTGGTCTCCCGTTTCAGCTTTGCTGGTCTCACGTTTCAGGTCACCAGTTTCTAGTCTCCCTTTTCTGGTCACCTATTACTGGTCTCACAGCCTGGTCACCCGTTTGTTTCTGGTTTTCTTCTAGCCGGTGGTCTCATGCCTCACGCCTCACCTATCCATTTCTGGTTTTCTTCCGGCTGGTGGTCTCACGTCGTGTGTTGTTTTGCCGTCCACTCTCTCTTGCCGTCAAGCCTTTGTTTTGCCATGTAGTGTTCTCTTGTCGTCCGTTCTTGGTTTTCTCTCTTTCAGCCGGTTCCCCCTTGTTGTCCTCTCTCCTTGTAGGATTTTGTGTTTTGCCCGGTGGTTCTATTTGGCTGTTCCCTCCTTGCTGTCCACACCTCTTTGGCCGTTCACCTCTTTGCCGTTGGTTGTGCTTTGCCGTGTAGGGTTGTATGGACGTTCACCTTCTTGCTTAGCCGGTTGTCTCCTTGCTTGGATGTCTAGGGTTGATTGGCCGAATACCCTAGCTTATCGGTTTCTCTTGTGTTGGCCAAATGGTTGTGTTTAGACGTTTGTCTCCTTTGGACAATTTCTCTTGCTTGGACGGTTACTCTCTCTTCTTGTCGTGTACCCTCTTTTTGTGTTTAGTGGTTTTGCCGTTTAGGGTTGTGTTGTTCAGCCGGTTGCTCTTCCAATGTTTTCTCTCTTGTGTTTTGGCCGACCTTGCTCTCTTTGTGTTTACCAAATGCTCTCTTATGTTGGCCTTACCCTAGTTTTGTCTTCCAAGGTCTTTATATACTCTCTTCCATGAAACCCTAATAGGGCTTACGCGGCGGATTTACGTTCTTACCCCTCTATGTGGCTTTTACTTTGTTGCCCCTCCATGTAGCTTCAAATTACTTGCACACTTAAATCTAGTTGACAACAATTACAACCCATACAAGGCTGTGGGAACAACAAACTGGCAACACCAGCAGTAGCTCGTAACAATCAGCAGCAACTCACAATCCTAGCAATTGCAACATGTCTAGTAGGCAATTCCAATAGTTACAACACATCTAGTAGGCAAACCAGCAACTACAGATTGTAAGAGCAGCAGTAAGGTTTAGGCAGAAGAAGCAGCAGCAAGGTCTGAGTAGAAGGTGCAGGCAAACCAGTAGGTGCAAACAAACCAATAATTATAGATTTTAACACCAGTAGTACATCCAACAACCTATAGAAGGCACGACCAGGAGCAACTACAACTAGTAATTGCAGCTACGAGAGAATGCAAGGGTAGCACAACTAGGATGTGTAGGCAGTGATAGTAGAACTAACAGGCAGCGGCAGCAGAACATGTAGGCAGTGACAGTAGAACGTGCAGACAACAATAGCAGAATGGGCAGGTAGCGATAGCAGCGCGTGCAAACAACAATAGTAGTATGTATAGGCAACGATAGTAGAACATGTAGGTAGCAATAGCAACACATGTGGACAGCAATTGTAGAAAATGCAGGCAGCGATAGCAATACGTGTAAGTAGCAATAATAGCAAGTATAGGTAGCGATAGCAGACCATGCAGGTAGCTATAGCAGCATATGTAGGCAGCAATAGTAGTAGGTCCGGTAGTTTGCTACAGTAGAGGAGAAAATTTGCTCGGTAGTAGGTCTGACAGCTTGTAATAGTAGAAGAGAAAATGTGTCTCGATAGCAAATCTGGCAGCTTGCAGTAGCAAAGGAGAAAACATGTCATAATAGCAGGTTCAGTAACTTGCAATAACAAAGGAGAAAATGTACTCGGTAGTAGGTCTGATAGCTTGCAGCAATAGAAGAGACAACTTGCTAAGGTAGTAGGTGAGGTAGCACCGGTAGCAAGGGAAGAAACCTATCAAGGCAGTAGGTGAAACAGCACTGGTGGTAGAGGAGAGCTTGTCATGGCTGAAGGAGGCAGCAGGAGGAGAGAACTTGTCGAGGCAACAGGTAAGGCAACACTGGTAGTAGAGGGAAAGAACTTGTAGTAAAGATAACCTGCAAAGAAGAGACCGGCAAAGCTTGAGCAAAGATGGCAGTAAGGAAAGAGAAGATTTGCTTTTTGCATTAGCAGCCTGTGCACATTGAGTGATCCTTCTCAAGAATGTGTTAGTTACTGAACTCTTGATAAACTTGATGAAAAAGGGTGGGATACCCTTAGAGTGATTGGGAGATTAGTCCATTGAGTGATCAAGAGATCATCTCATTTAGTAATCGAGAGATCAAACCTTTGAGTGATCAGGAGATCGACTCAGTAATCAAAAGATCATCGTAAGTGATTAAGAAGTGATCCTTCCACATTGTAATTAAATCCCTTTATAACAAGAGTGGATTGTGTGATTTAAGAGTGATCCTATCACATAGTGGACATAGCTCACACATTATAAGTGAATCACTTAATAATTGTTATGTGTTCTTGGGTGCTTATATTTAATTAATATCCATATAGCCGCTTTCACATAAAGGAGAAAGATAAAAAATTAGATCATTGACTCTAACAAGTTATAGAGGTTAATATGAAAAGATTTGTAAAAAGTGAATATCTCACACTGATTCACCCCCCTCTCAATGTAACACCTAAAAAGGTTCTCATCAAGTGGTATTAAAGCTAGTTTCCTCTGTTGATCCAATTTGTCTGCTTTAATCTGATAGTGTTTATTGCTGCTGTGAATCTTTACTGGTTGATATCATGGATAGTTTGAATAGTGTTAACAACAAGGGCATTCCTATTTTTTATGGACAGAATTATCAGTTATGGAAGAATAGAATTCTCCTATATCTGATGTCACTTGGTATTGATGTGTTTGAGTTTGCTGTTAGTGGCTTTATCTCTGTTATTGAAGGTGATGCTATGACACTTATTGATAAGAAGAATTTAGAGTGTGATGGAAAGGCAAGAAATGCCTTGTATGCCTCTTTGTCACACAAAGAATTCACCAAAGTGATGGCGTGTAACACAGCTAAACAAATTTGGGACAAACTGAATAATATTTACAAAGGAGACAAGCTTGTGAAGGAAGCTAAGCGACAAATCTGAATGAGCAGATTCGAAGACATAAAGATACAAAATGATGAGACTATGGATACATTCTTCACAAGAGTCAATGAAATTGTGTGTTCCATCAAAGGCTATAGAGAGGAGATCCAGAATGCTACTATGGTAAGGAAAATACTTAAAACCTTATCACAAGTTTACAATGCCAAGGTTTCCTCCATAGAAGATATAGACTTGGACAGGTTGCCCCTAGATGATTTGCATAGCATATTAGTGGCTTAAGAAATGAGAATAGCCCTAATGACTTTCAAGACATTGAAGAAATTAAAGATTAAAGACCAAGAAGAAGAATCTGATAGCAACTCTGAAGAAGAAGATGGTGATACTGAACTGGATGAAGTCATGACATACATCACCAAAAATATGAGGAAAGGAAAAGGGAAGTACAAGAGAAAATTACCCTTGAAATACTTTAGTTATGGAGACATCGGACACTTTGACGTAGACTACCCAAAGAGAATAGAAGCAAATAGTAGTGATGATGATGAGCCAGTCTAAAAGAAGAGAACAAAGCAATCCAACTATTCTAAAATTGAAAATTCAAGTGCCATAAGGAAAAGCAATGTTACAGATCCAAAAGAAGGAATCTTTTGAGCAAGCTGGATGAAGAAGATTTTGAAGAAGAAGTTAATGATGATGATAAAAAATCTTTAAGTGATGAGGAATCAATAGAAGAGGAAGAGGATGAGTTGGTGTAGCAACTTGAGGATGAGTTGGCGTAGCAACTTGAGAATGAGTTGAGAGCTTGTTTGCACAAAAACAGCAAGCTAGAAAAAGAGGTAAAGCATCTTGAGAAGTTGTATGAAAATTTTGCTATTGATGAATCTGATCTCTAGGTGAAGGTAAAGGAGTTTGAAGCAAAAGAGAAGGAGTACTTAAAGAGAATTGAGGAGCTGATCGTGCTTGAGGCAAAGCAAGGTAAGATACACAAAGATCTTGGTGCTAAGGTGATTGCATAAGAGCAAGAGATGTTACCTTTGCAAGCCAAGGTCCACAAGGCTAAGTTTGAACTGAGGAAGTATAAAGAAAGCTTTATACAGACCATGGAAGTGAAAGGAAAGTCATCTTTAGCAAATGCCATCAAGGAGGATGCTACCAGAAAGTTGGATAAGTGTCTAAGTAATTAAAGACCTCATTCTATAGGGAAGAAAGGACTTGACTATATTGAAAAGTTGTGAGATAAGGTAGAAGAAAAGAAGAAAATTGTGTTTATACCTAAAAGCAAACACAATGGTGTGATGGAGAAGAGAAACCAACCCAAGATAAAATGGGTTAAGAAAGATGTGGTGAAGACTCCCATCCAAAGGAGACAGGATGTCAAAGATGGAGAGAAGGTTGCCACAACAGTTGTTGAAGAAAAGAGACATGGACTTGGTGAAATAGGGAAATCTAGATTTGAAGGATTTTGCTAGAGCTGTGGTAAGTATGGGTATAAGGTTAATGTGTGTTGGAGTACTCGGCCTATAATGAAGAGGAATGTAAGGCAAGAGTCCAAGGGGAGACTTTATCAAGAAAGGAGACAATCTTAAGTGAAAAGAAGTCAAATTCCACTGAGAAACAGTTTTGATTTGCTGAGAGAGTTTTGTGGAAAATGTGAAAGGGTTGGATACATTACTGAGGATTGCTTCACATTGCTGCTTGGTCAAAGAATGCAAAGGAGAACACCTACATATAAGCTTATATTCGACCAACTATTGCTGCCCGGTCAAAGAGTGCAAAGGAGAACACCTATACGTGCTCCCATATTCGACGAAAGAAGAAGAAAAGGAAGAGAAATGTCTATGGTTGTGGAAATAGCCTTAAAAGCTTCCAAGAAAGAAAAGCCATGGATCCTGGACAGTGGTTGCTCTTCATACATGATACGAGACTCCAAGAAGTTGAAGGAAGTAGCAAAATATGATGGAAGGTCAGTTAAATTTGGCAATGATGGTGCCTCAAAGATTCAAGGTATTAATGCTGCTGAAATTGATGCAGAAAAATTGAAATCAAAGAAAGTGCTTTATGTTGAAGGGCTAAAACACAATCTTATTAGTGTTAGCCAGCTTTGTGATGATGGACATGAGTTACATTCAACAAGAGTGGTTGCACGATAAAGAAACTAAGAGATGGTGCTGTTCTTACTAAGGGTGAAAGAACAAATGAAAATTTATACCAAGTTTCTAGAAGCAAAAACACATGCTTCATGAGTACTAAAAATAGAGAACTTATTGTGGCATTTTGAGACATCTTGGACAGAAAAGGCTAAACAAGCTGTCCAAAAATAAAGTTGTGAGAGATGTACTTAAGCTGAGAAGTGAGAGAGATGCAATTTACAGCACGTGTCAAAAAGGGAAGATGGTGAATGCTCCCCATAAAAATGTGGAGGTTCAAACAAAGAAGCCATTGGAGCTCATCCATTCGGACATCTGTGGGCCTATGAGACAATGATCTACAAAGGGTGATAGGTACTTCATCTCCTTCATTGATGATTTTATAAGAATGGCTTGCATTATGTTCTTGAAACATAAATTAGAGGCTTTTAATAATTTTAAGAGTTATAAAAGGCTGGCTGAAAACTGGTTGGGAGGAAAATATCAAAAGGCTTAAGATAGATAATGTGACAAAATACACATGCAGTGGATTTGAAGATTATTTGGAGAAGCATGAATATGTTAATCCTTACATATCCTAACAAAATGAAGTGGTCGAAAGAAAGAACAAAAGCCTAGTGGAAATAGTAAGAACCATGTTGGCTAAGCATGGTACTTCACATGGTTACTAGAGAGAGGCTATCACCACTACAACTTAGATTTAAAACAGATGCCTAATGAGACCATATACAGAGAAGACACCCTATGAGCTATGGTATGGAAAGAAGCCAAGTGTAAAACACTTTAAAGTGTTTAGAAACCTATGCCTTATTAAAGTCAAAGGTAAGCATCTCGATAAATTTGATGAGTTGATGAAGGCATATTCTTAGGCTATGTACCAAATGGAAGAGGCTTCAGATGTTACAACAAAAGGTTACTAAAAATTGTGGATAGCTTTAATGTTAAAGTGATTAAAAATGGTGCGACAATGTAATTACAACATGAGGAAGTTGAAGATGCCATGTATGACAGTCAAAAAGAGTCTGAAAATGATGAATCCAAGGCTATTTAGCATTAGGAAGACGTTCATTCTCAAGTTACAAGTGATGAATAAGAAGAATCAAGGCATTTCCAAACTCATAAAAGAGATAAAGTTGAAGTTAAAGCCAAAAACATTATTAGCAGGAAAGAGGATTTTGTGCAGACTAAAAGAAGACTAAAAGGTAGTGAACAAACCTTATTGATTTTCGAGGTTAAACCTAAGTTTCTGGAAGAAGCATTAAAGCACAAGGAATAGGTGCATGCTATGAATGAAGAGCTTAACCAAATTGAAAAAAATAACACTTGGTGTTTAGTACCTAGACGTAAAGGGAAAAACATCATTGGAATCAAATGAGTGTTCAAAAATAAGCTCAATGAAAAAGGTGAGGTGGTAACAAACAAGGCAAGACTTGTTTATAAAGGCTACTCATAAGTAGAAGGTGTTAACTTTAAAGAGACCTTTGCTCCAATGGCCAGACTTGAAGCAATCAGAATATTCATGGCCATTGTTGCTCAAAGTAACTACAAAGTTTATCAGATGGATATGAAGTCTGCATTTTTGACTGGAGAGCTTGAAGAAGAGGTATTTATCAAATAGCTTGATGGTTTTATACTTGATTATGATAGTTCAAGTATGTGCAGATTAAATAAGGCTTTATATTGCTTAAAGCAAGCTCTAAGAGCATGGTATTCCAAGTTGGATACATGCCTTAAAAATATAAAGTTTAGAAAAGGGAATGTGGATAGCAACTTGTATATAAAGGAAGACAACTAAGGCAAGTTAATTGTTATGGTTTATGTTGATGACATAATCTTTACTATAGAAAAAGAGGCCCTATGCATTGCCTTTGCCGAGCAGATGAAGAAGAAGTTTGAGATGTCCATGCTTGGTGAAATGAAATTCTTCTTAGGATTATAGGTTTTGCAAAGCGAGGTAGGAATTTTTCTTTCCTAAAAAAACTATGCTTGTAAGTTGTTAAAAAGGTTTGGGATGGAGAACTCTAAAAAAGTAAGCACTCTAATCATAATTGGAACAAAGTTAAGCAAGGATAAAGAAGGCAACATGGTTGATTAGAAGGAATACAAAAAGTTGATTGGAAGCTTACTATATTTGATAGAATCAAGGCCTGATATTGTTTTTGCTATAACACTTTGTGCCAGATTTCAAATTGACCTCAAGGAATCTCATCCTGTGGCAATTAAGAGAATTCTAAGGTATGCGAAGGGCACAACAAATTATGGGTTGCTTTATCAAAGAATCTTATCCAACATTTCAAAACTAAACATATTGAAATCAAATACCACTTCATTAAAGAAAAAATGTAGACAAATGAAGTAAAGCTGGAGTATATGCCTACCACGGAGCAAGTTGCCGATATATTCACCAAACCTCTATCAAGAGAGATGTTCCAAAAGTTAAGGCTTACCTTATATGTTCAGCCACACCCTAGAGGCTGAGGTATTCTTTAACCCCTCTCCCTTTTCCTCTTCTATTATTTTTTTGGATTTGTTGTCAAAATGAGAGATATTTTGCATAAATCCAAAGAAAGTATATATTGATTAAAAAAAAGAGTAGTTTGATAAATAAAGGGAGAGAAACTATCAAGGGGGAGAAGCAAAAACAAAAAAAAGGGGGCCCAGTTAAGGGAGATGCATGTTTTAGGGGGAACTGTGAATGTCAAAGGTTGTTATATGTGCATTGTTGGATTTAATGTGTTGCTAACAAATCCAAAGAGGGAGATTGTTGAGCCCATCTTTGATGACTAATGTTGAATTTGTTGTCAACAGCATCTTATATTGTTGTTTGTGTTGATTTGATGTTTTGAATGCCATTGAGATGCATAAAAGTCATTGGTCAAAACCATTGATGGTAAGTCAACTAAAGTCAACCATTGACCCTAAATTTTAAAAAGTCAATATTAACTATTAACCCTAAATTTTAGGAATCAAATCTGGCCTTTAATTGTAGGGCAACCTTTGGGAATCAATGATAACCATTAATGATCATGTAACCATAATCTCAAGGCTTTATAAATAACCCTATGCACCTTATAAGATAAAGGTGTGTTGTAGAATTTTAAAAGAAGAACGACAAACCTAATTGCAGTAGCTAACCAAGAGAGGTGCAGCCAAGGATAAGAGTAGTCAACCAACCAAGAGGAGAAGAACTGTAATAGCCATACCAAACTAATAAAGGAGAACGTACAGCAGTCGATAACCACACCATACTAGCAAAAGAGATATGCAGTAGCCAGCAACCACACCAAAGAAAGGAGAAAACTGCAGTAGCCAACAGCCACACCAAACCAGAAGAGAGGGTGTGCAGTAGTCGACCAATCCAAAAGGAGAAGGAACATATTATAGCAAGAGCAGGGAGCTATAGTAGCCCACAACAACCAGCAGTAACTTGTAACACCAATAGCAGCTCGAGACAATCAGTAATAACTCGTAATCCTAGCAATTGCAGCATGTCCAAGAAGCAATTCTAGTAGTTGCAGCATGTCTAGTAGGTAAACCAACAACTACAAATTGTAGGAGCAGCAACAAGGTTTAGGCAGAAGGTGCAAGCAGACTAGCAACAATAAATTGCAGGAGTAGCAATAAGGTCCGGGTAGAATAAGCAATAATAAGGTCTGGGTAGAAGGTGTAGGTAAACCAGTAGGTGCAAAAAAACCAGCAATTGCATATTTCAACACCAACAGCACATTTAACAACCTGTAGTAAACACGAACAGCAGCAAGCACAATTAGCAATTGCAGCAGTGGGAGAAAGCAAGGGTACCACAACCAGCACATGCAGGCAATGATACAGAACGTGCAGGCAACCATAATAGCACATATATGCAGCGACAGTAGAATGTGCAGGCAGTGATAATAGCATATGCAGATAGCAATAGCAGAACGGGTAAGTAGCGATAATAGCATGTGCGGACAGCAATAGCAACATATGCGGATAATAATAACAGCACGTATAGATAGCGATAGCAGAATGTGCAGGTAGCAATAATAGCACGCGTAGGCAATAATAGCAACACATGCAGCAATGATAGCAACACATGCACCAAGAGAGGTGTAACACCAAGGAGAGGTACAGCCGGTCAAAAAGTGACAACAACTACCAAAGAAAGAGGTAGCCATAACAACTGAATAAGGAGTTGCAATAGTCGGCAACCATACCAAAGGGAGAAAAGAGTTATAGAAGTCGGTAGCCACACCAAAGGGAAAAGGAGTTGCAGCAACCGACAGCCACACTAAAGGGAGAAGAAGGTCAGCCACACCAAAAGGAAAGGTGTGCAACGACAACCAATCAACCACACCAAGGGAGAAGGTGTGCAGTGGCAAACCAAGAAGAGGTATGCAGTAGCAACCAATCAACTACACCAAGGGAAAAGGTGTGCAGTAACAAAGAGAGAAGAAAGGTGAAGCAGTCACACCAAAGAAGGTGACAACTAAACCAAAGGGAGAAAAAGGTTAGCCATACCAAAAGGAGAGGTGTGTAGTAGCAATCAATCAACCACATTAAGGGAGAAGGTGTGCAGCGGCAAAGGGTGAAGAGAGGTACAACAGCTACACCAAAGAAGATGGCAGCTGAACCAAAGGTAGAAGGAGACGGTGCAGCAACCACCAAAGAAGAAGGTATAGTAGCTACCAAAAGGAAAAGCTGCAAAAGCAACCAAAGGGAGAAAGTGCAGTGACAACCAAAGAAACCCAAGGCAGAAGGTGCAATAGTAACCAAAGGAAAAAGGTGCAGCAACAACCAAAAGGAGAAGGAGATAGCAGCCACCAAAAAGAGAGGCAGTCGCACCAAAGGAAAAGGTAGCAACAATTGCAATAAGGAGAAGGCAGCACCAATAGCAGAGGAAGAGAATTTGCCAAGGTAGAAGTAGGTAACACCAATAGTAGAGGAGAAAGCATGTCCCAGCAACAGGTGAGGCAGTACTAGCAATAAAGGAAGAGAACTTGCCAAGGTAGAAGTAGGCAGCACCAATAGCAGAGGAGAAAGCTTGTCTTGGCAGCAAGTGAGGTAGCACCAGTAGTAGAGGAAGAGAACTTGCCAAGGTAGAAGCGAGCAGCAGCAGCATTAGCAGCAGAGGGAGAGAACCTACTAAGGCAGAAAGAGGTAGCACCAGTAGCAAAGGGAGAGAAACTATAGCAGAGAAGACCTGCAATAGAAATAACCAACAATGGAGATAACCTGCAGAGGAGAAAACCTACAGAAGAGAGAACCTACAAAGGAGAAACAACAACAATAGCATAGAGAACCTACAAAGAAAAAATCGGTAAAGTTGAACAAAGACCAGTAGTGAGAAAGGAGAAAATCTGTTTTCTGCAATAGCAGCCTGTGCATATTGAGTGATATTTCTTAAGGAAGTCTTAGTTATAACCTTTTTATAAACTTCTTAAAAAAGGGTGGGAGAACCTTGGAGTGATCGAGAGATCAATCCTTTTAAGTAATCGAGAGATCAACTCTTTTAGTGATTAGGAGACCAATCCTTTGAGTGATCAGGAGATCAACTCTTTAAGTGATCGGGAGATCATTGTAAGTGGTTAAGAAGTGATTCCTCTACAAGTGGTTAAAGAGCGATCTTTCCATAACATAATTGTATCCCTTCATAACAAGAGTAGATTGTGTCATTTAAGAGTGATCCTATCATACTGTAGATGTAGCTCACACATTATGGGTGAACCACGTAAAAATTTTGGTTGTTCTCGGGTGCTCGCGCTTAATTGATATCTATACAACCATTCTCACATAAAAAAGCAAAATAAAAATTGTATCCCCCTCTTTCTCTCAGTGTAAGACCTAAGAAGATCCCCATCATATGTTCCAATTGTGTCCAAAGAGTTATGTATACTAACTAATCTCCATTCCTTGAAATATCCTTCCATACTAGGCTTGGGTGAGGACCTAGACATTGGCTTTTGCAAAATTTTAATAAAGGAATATGACCTCTTGAGTTCCATAACCGAGTGAAGTTACTCTTTTGACATTTCAAATGATCCATAAGCCATACATAGAGTAATACAGTACAACATCCTTTGAAGCACCCACCCCCTTGTGTTTAAAAATAGTTTAATGATCATATCATCTCAATAATGATTGTTGGTATGAAATCTATGTTAGGCATAACTTGATGAAAAAGTTTGAAAACTTGCTTATCCAAATACCTAAGGGTTTTTAGAAAAATAACTAACCTATAAATCATTAAGGCCATAACTTTCATCTTAATATCTTTCCCTTTTGCCTTATTTAGGACTCTCAATAAATAAGAATACACTCATTCACTTTTAACATTCCCTTTTTTTCTTCACATAAGAGAATAAGTAAGTTCTTTTATAATTTGTTATTTAAAATAATTTCTAAAGATAACTAGTATTATTTTTTGGCAATACATTCATCTAATAGTAATCCCCAAAATATTCAATAACATCTAGAATTCTTCAACAAGGAAGGTTAATCAATTTTCCCAAGTAAAATGGATCCTAAAAATGAATAATGACTTGTAATAACTTGTTATCCGCATTTGCTCCTAGGAGATACCTAATATCACCATATTTTGCTCGAAAGCTTGTCTTTACTTGCATGACCAAGAATTTGAAATTTCTTTTAAGCAATTGTAGTTATTTTGAGTCATGTCCAGTTTAACATTAATAGGTTGCTTAAAAACCACACCTACTTTTGCAGATTTTTTTTAAATACTAAATGACATAGGCAAAAGGTTTTTTGGCATACCTTTTCTTTTGGGATCCCATAAAGGTGCTGACAAACCAAGTAGCCTAATGAGTAATGTCCCATGCATGGAATGGAATGATATGTTAAAAAAAAAAAACTAGAAAAATACAATCATTAAAATAAGTTAAATGATATCACTAAATCAAAACTTATTAAACATGCCACAAATGAGTAATACCACCATTAAGTCATACAAAAAAAAATGAGTGACTCTAAGTGATAACATTATTACCTTGGTCAAGTCATCATATAGGGTTGTATCTTAGGTTTATTATAAAATTCTAAGGTTAAGGTCTATTAAAAGCTAGTAGGTTCTTAGATTGTCTTTTGTTGTCACAAACTTAGGCTAGCAAAGACACCCTAACCTCACCTCTCCCAATTGTATCAATATGATTTAATCTAAGTAGGAGATTTCTTGAACTCACATTGTGGCAAATGTCACACAAAAGACATCAATATTTTCTTCCTCCTATCCTAAAGGTAAGTCAAGTCACAAGGATTGTGGAACTCTGTTAGTAAGAAATTTAAAACAAAATGCAAATTGCAACCATATACAAAATAATTTTATATTAACATTGTTATGAAAGCTTGATTCTTTTAAACAATGTCCTTAGTGGAGTTGCTAGCTATTACAATGCAACTTGATGTTTATTACAAATTTTTAAGTGGCGCTTGTCTACTTCTTGAATTATGGTATTCATATTTATTTGAATAATCCTCCATTATTATGTTAAATTCAAATTAATGAAAATAGGAATTTTTAGTGCTATACCAACAATTACATCCAAAGTTGCCATAAATATTTTTAGTGTTATTAGACACTATTTAGCATATAGAATTCTATCACCCTATAAGCTATCACGACTTAATTAACTTGACCAAATACTTAAGTTTGGGAATATGGTTATATATAGGGAAGTCATGAAATACAACACCCATAAAACACCTGTAAATGGTACATTTGTTAACTATGTGTGGTTCAAGGTTTCATCTTTTTGTATGAGTAGATTTATAAATTAAGTTCAATCCTCTAAAAAAGTAGTCTTCTAATTCTTTTTGTTAAATTATTATTATTATTACTCATTTAGTTATTTTGATCAAAACATCAAATGAAGATCTCTAAAATTTAGTAGTTTAAGTGTATATTATTGATGGAATAATATGTTATTTATAATAAATGTTGAAACATTCTTTTTTCAATTATAAGCTAAGTCTTAAATTATTTGATACATATAACTATGTGAGTTGCTAAGCCTAACTATGTAATTTATTTTTTAGGTTTATATTATCATTTTATTATATGACTTCCACCTATTTTAAAAATTAATTTTTGGTGGAAGCTTAAAAGAAAACCCATAATTATATGTCTACACAAGTCATCTTGTTCCCTTTTCTTCTACACTAATCTAGGTAAAAACTCAAAATGGAGTCCAATGTCGAATCTAAAAACCATTTTTTATTAAAGTTTTAACCTCTTTTCATTTTTCTTTTCTTTTCTTTTCTTTTTTTCTTTACAAGAAAATAAACATTTAGATATTTTTAAAATGGTGTCATTTTTTTCCTTTTATTTCAAGACCACAAAAATGATTTTCTTTTTTTAATGACTTAGTGCTACTAACCATTTTGTCCCATATCTCTAGATTTTCTTTTTCTTTCTTTTTTTTTTTTTTGCTTTTGCTTTTACTTTCATAATTTAGCTAAGATTTCTTGCTCTCTGACTTAATTTCATGTTAGATCCATGGTTGACAAGATTAGAAATCATGATTTTATAATTTATTATTTGTAACTTTCAACTTTTTCCATCGACCCATGCAATTTCCAAGCTTTTTTTCCTTTGAAGTAATGCTTAAGAATTTGAAGCTTAAGGGATAGTAGCTCCTTCTTTTTTTTTTTTTGTATTTTTGAATTGATCATGTGTGCATTGCTTTGTTTTCCATATAGATTTTAGTCTTGTGATTTTGATCTTCAAGATTCCAAAATAAGGGTTGCGGCTCTTAAACATAATTTTTCCAACTTTAATTTGGTTCTAAGTATGCTATCTAGCTTTAGTTTCATTCTTGAACATGGTTTGTTGACCTTAATGGCTAGGTTTTACACCATTTTTTACATCACTTTGATATTTTTGTATTTCATTTTACTGCTTTTAGAAGTAAATAATAATTTTTATCTAATTTGTTGTTTGAAATGGATGGACTTTGTAGTCATATATGTTGTAGGTTAATTTGGGTAAGTAATTGATATATAGTTTATCATGATCTCACTTTAGTTTTGTTTTGATTAAGTTTGCAAATTTGATCTTGGAAGAGTACATTTGGAAATTAGGTTGTATTTACAAGGTATTAGTTCAAAACTACAAAGCTTTAATGTAGTCTCATGTAAGAGAAAACCTTGTTTTCTTATTTAGGCTCAAAGAATAAACTAACTTTAGCCTTAAGATTTAACCTTTCTTATCTTAGTGATTGGGCCTGTTACTTAGTTGTCTTGAGCTATTTATTTGGTTTTAGTATTTCAACTTTCTCCCTTCAATAGGTTTTAGCTTTTCTTTTTTAAAGTTTGGGTCAATCTTTTAGGTTTAGGAATTGAGCTACTCTTCCTCACCTCGATTTAGGCCTAGTATATTTTTAGGATTTCTTATCTTTCTTCTTTTTCTTCTTTTATTCTAAAGCTTAGTTGCAATTTTTGTGTTTAAATTGCTTAAAAAAGTTTTCTTATTCTTTAACTCTTTTTCTTTTTGTTCTTGTCTTTATGATCAAGATAGGATATAGCTCTTCACTTCACTCTTTTTGGACATGAGCCATATTAGGAGAAACACTTCTATGATGTAGTCCAATTAAGGTACAACTTTTCCTTTACCTTTGAAAGACCACCTTATAGCAAATAAGTTCCCCCTTTTTTTTTTTTCTCATTTTCCTCTCTTATGTGCTACCTATTTTGAATAGAACTTAATGATATAAACATGCATACATATGAATTTGAATGAATTTAAAAGGGTTTTTTGATATATTTATTAGCTTTAAGGAGTTTACTTATTATTCTACATACTCTTCCTTGAATCTTGTTGTTCCCACAGCTTTGTATGGGTTGTAATTGTTGTCAACTACGTTTACATGTGCAAGTAAATTGAAGCCATATGAAAGGAAAAAAAGGTAAAACCACACGGAAGGGCAAGAAAGTAAATTCACAGCGTAAGCCCTATTAGGGTTTCATGGAGTAGAGTATATAATGGTCTTAGAAGTCAAAGAACAAAGGAGTCGGCAATATTGAGCATTCAGAAAAACCTAGATAATTGACCAACCAAAGAGAACACAAAACCCGAACACCAAAAAGTGCAGCTGTCGTGAATAGTGCAGTCATCGTGAACAGTACAGCTGTCGACAGGAAGAGAGAGATTCAGCCGTCGAGTGAACAGTAACCGTCACCGAAAGAAGAAGACAAAACGGAAATTGAACAAAAAGAAGGAGACACCGAAAGTAGGGGCTAAACGAAGAACAGCGAACAGAGGACGGCCAAATCGGAGCCGTTGTCGGGGGGGGAAGGAGAGAAACCTGTGAGGAATGGCACACCAGCGATCTGCGAGGAGACAACACGGTAGAGAGAAAAACAGACGGTCGAAAAAATAGAGAAACAGGTCGACGGGAGAGAAAACCGATTACGGCTAAACGGGGCTGGACGGCAGGACGAAGAAAAGTAGATCGACAGAAGAAGAAACCAGACGACCATAAAAGAGAGAGATACCGACGGCAACAAAGAACAATCGTCGAGAGAGAGAAAGAGGAGACGATCGGAACAGAGGAGTCGATACGGCCAAAATCAGATCCAACTGGACGGTGAGATAGATCCAGCTGGACAGTGAGGGAGATCCGGCTAAACGAAGAGAGAGAAACCATCTGTAGAATCGAAGACGGACGAAGAGAGAGAAATTCGAAGAGAAGAGAGAGAAATTCGGCTGGACAATAAGAGAGAGAGAAAGTGAGATCGTGAGACAAGGAGACAGGTGAGACCGTAAGACGGTGAAAGCAAGAATTGTGTGATACAACATAGAGAAGGAATTTAGTGAAGCATTGAACTTAACGTATTTCCAGATTTCTTCAAGAGAGGTTAGAGAGCGTTGCGGTGAACTTCTAAGCGGTAGTGCAGCAGCCTTTCAATTCAAGAGTTCGCTTAATCGAGTCTGAGAAAGAGTTCGCTTCTAAGAAGAGGTTAAAGTTGTTCACTTACCTGCGAATTGCGAATTGTGGTGATACTGATTCACCTCCCCTCTCAGTATCATAAACTAGTAGATCCTAGGGAGAAGTCAGGAACTTCAATTGGTATCAGAGCACAGGTTCACCAGTTTGAAACTTAACAGCTTGGTGTACTAGTTTGAAGGAATCTAGAAGTTTGACTTGTTCAGCATATTGAGAAATAGAAGCCGGTACCAGCACTAGCACCACTTACAGCAAAAAGGTTCCAATCTTCAACGAAACCAACTACCATATGTCGAGAGCAAGAATGCAAGTGGTATTTGCAACCATGAAAATGAACGTGGTGAAATGTGTACAGGAGGGTTTTGTGGCTCCGGAAGAAGGTAAAGACCCAACCCCAGAGGAGTTAAGGCAGTTTGAGATAAATGGGAAGGCCTCAAACGTCATCATTTCAGCATTGACAGATGCTGAGTATGCTAAAGTTATGGACTGCAAATCTGCCAAGGAGATATGGGACAGATTGCAGAAAATATATGAAAGTGATGGCAGAATGAAGGAAGTTAAGCTTCAAGTGTTCAAGGAGAGATATGAATCTCTCAGAATGCAGAAAAATGAGACAGTCCAAGAGTTCTTCACCAGGGTTATTGATGCTATAAACGACCTTAGAAGTCATGAGACGAACAAGAAGGACTCATCGATTGTGAAGAAAATTCTGAGAATTCTGCTTGAGAGGTTTGCCTCAAAGGTAGCAACCATAGAGGAGAGTAGAGATCTCAATTTTATGTCTCTGCATGATCTCCAGTGCAATCTCATTGCATATGAGATGAGGATAAAGTCAGTTGAAAGCTCTGCAACAACAATGGTATCAAAGGACGTAGCTTTCAAAGCTATGAAGCACTTGAAGATAAAATAAGAGAAAGAATCATCCAGTGAGGAGGATGATAATGAGGATGAGGAAGATAGTGAAGGTGAAGTATTGGCTTATTTCACAAGGAAATTCAAAAAGGGGTCTAAGAAAGGAAAAGGACAATTGGCCTTGAGATGTTATCATTGTGGGCAGACTGGACACTTTGCTTCTCAGTGCAAAGTGAATCTTGATGATGAAGATGAGGATGGTGATGATGAGTAGAATTCAAGATGGAGAAGATCATCAGTCAAATCAAAGAAGTCCATCAAGAAGACTGCTAACCCACAGAAGAAGAAGAGAGCCTCATTCAAGAGCTATGTGAGTCAAATAAAAGAAGCTAATGAGGAGGAAGATGAAGACTCATCAGATGAGCATGTCTTTATGGCATCAGTACAAGATGGTAGCTCAACCTCTGAAAAGGAAGAGGAGGTTGATGAAAAAGAGCTAGATCTTGAAGCTGAGCTGGAAGCAGCTTCAAAGGAAATAATCAGAAAGGGTAGAACCATAAAAAGGTTAGAAGCTCACATAAAACAAGTTGAAGCAAAGTCTGAGGAAGCTGAAAGTCAAAAGGATGAAATAAAGATTGAACATATTGACTTGAAGAGAAGATTTGAAGAACAGATCAAAATATGTGAAGACCTTACAATAGAGCTTGGCTCAAGGACTTCAACAATTGAAGAAATGGAGATAGAGTTGCTGAGACTTCAACAACAACTCAAAAAGAGTGAGAAGAACTTGCAGAAGTTTGAAGTGGTAGGAGAAACAAGCTCTGCAAGAGAAAAGAAGAATGAGACTTTGCCACAGAAGTTGAAAGAGAAGGTTGTGACTCAGGTGAAAATAACTGAAGAAGAGAAGACTGTTATCAAACCAAAGCCAAGGCCAAAAATGATGGATGTGGTTAAAGGGCAGCAACCTATAGTTGCTACGTCTTAGAAAGAAAAGAAAGTCAGCTAGTAGAGGGCTACGGCTAAACAGAAGAAGGAGAAGAAGGTGATTGAAATGAAAGTCACACAAGCAAAGAAGCCAACTACTTTGCCTACACAGCAAGTGATGAACAGAAGAAGACAAGCTGTGATCAGACCTAAGATGAGACAGTTTCAAGGTCACTGTCTTTATTGTGGAGTTTGGGGTCATAAGGCAATTAACTGTTGGTGGAGAAGGCCAGTATATGTGAAGTTCCCAACTTTTCCTTAGGATCTACTAGTTTGTGATACTAAGAGGGGGGGTGAATCAGTATCACTACAGTTCGCAATTCGCAGGTAAGTGAACAACTTCAATCTCTTCTTAAAAGCCAACTCTTTCTCAGACTCGACTAAGGTAGATTTATTGTTACCTACTAATCACAATAGTCCCCAAAGTCACCTTTCAAACACCTTGCCTAATATACAATACGGATGTTCTTATTTAGGTCTTCGTTAGGTTATGGGTTGGCTGATACTTTAGCTGCATTCACAACTCAATTCAAAGCACAGAACGTAAAGCAAATTAAGGACACACGAGATTTACATGGTTCTGTCAATGTGACGTACATCCACGGTGGTAGGGACTCTCCCTTATCGAGACTATCCACTATACTTGAGAATTCAGGTTACAATGGATGTCTTTAATTCTCTGCTCCTTTCACTATTGCAATTACTAAGCAAGTACAATACAAAGAGTCACTTACTGTGTCTACCCTTCTTCTAACTTGTCTTGCCTCTGTTGAGTTGAAAGGCTGCTCCATTGCCGCTTAGAAGTTCACCGCAAAGCTCTCTAACCTCTCTTAAAGAAGTCTGGAAATACGTTGAGTTCAATGCTTCGCCGAATTTCTACATTTTTTCACACAACTCCTGCTTTTACCATCTTACGATCTCACCCGTCTCCTTCTCTCACAATCTCACTATCTCACGGCTTACCTGTCTGTTTCTCTCTCTCCTGCTGTCCAGCCGAATTTCTCTCTCCTACTGCCGGATTTCTCTCTCTTCGTCGGATTTCACTTTTCCGTTCACCGTCGGGTTTCTCTCTCTTCCTGCTGGTCTGCTCTGATTTGGCCATCAGGTTTCTCTCTCCTTCCGATCTGGCCGTATAGGTCTTTGTCGTCCACCCATTTTCGGCCGTCCAGCTGTGTTGTCTCCTCGCCGACCGCTGGTGTACCGGTGGTGTGCCATTTCTCACGGGTTTCTCTCCTTCTCCGGTCTGCGTTTTCTCTCTCTTCGTCTGTCGGCTGCGTTTTCTCTCTCTTCGTCCGTCGGCTGAGTTGTCTCTCTCTTCGTCCGCCGGTTTGCTCGATTTTTCGGCCGTCGATGGCTGTGTTTTCTCTCTCCTTCCCGTCAACGGCTCTGATTTGGCCGTCCTCTATTCACTGCTTTTCATTCAACCCCTAATTTCGGTGTCTCCTCCTTCTTTCTCTCTCTTGACGCAACTGTTCACAACGGTACTGTTCACTAGATTACTGTTCACGACGGCTCTGTTCACTCGATTTGTCTGTCGGTTGCACTGTTTACTTTCTTCGTCCTCACCGGTGGTGTTCTTTCGTGTAGGGTTTGGTGTTCTCTTTGGTTGGTCAGTTGTCTAGGTTTTT
>CM038596.1:8132661-8169373 GCA_021533255.1 Ceriops tagal
TTTTTCTGAATGCTCAATATTGCCGACACCTTGTTCTTTGTCTTCTAAGACCATTATATACTCTACTCTATCAAACCCTAATAGGGCTTACGTGGTGGATTTACGTTCTTGCCCTTCCATGTGGCTTTACTTTCTTGCACACTTAAACTTAGTTGACAACAATTACAACCCATACAAGGCTGTGGGAACAACAATATGTCTTCAACTTGAGAAGATACGATGCTGCATACAGGGGGAGACAATATAGAATCCAGAAGAGAACACCTGTCATGAGTTCTTGCACATACTATAAAAGGCAAGGACATACTGACAAGGATTGTTGGTGGAGGCCCAAACTAGTGATTTCAAAGAACAACTTTGCTATATTGGCAGACTTGGAGCAGTGTGAATGGTGCAGGCAAGATAGCCATAATGCCAAGAGATGCATGACACTTCTCCCTGAGTAAGAGAAGGCACTCAATGGCATGGTGAAAACAAACGGTGCAGTCAAAACTAAGAAAAAGGAGAAAGCTATCTTCTAGCCAGTTGATTGCAATGATAAGCAGTGGATCCTTGATAGTGGATGCACTTCACACATGATGAGAGACAAGAGTAAATTGTCAAAGCCAAACAAGTCAAGAGAAGGCAGAGTCAAGTTTGGCAATGATGATTCACTTAACATCAATGGTCAGGGGTCAGTAAACATTGGAAGAGGAAAGCTGAAAGATGTTCTGCACATTAAAGGACTCAGATATAATCTAGCATTTGTCAGCAAATTATGCAATGAAGACCACAAAGTGATATTCACAAAAGTAGGTTGCCAAGTAAAGAGTAAAGAAGGCAATACTGTTGCAGTTGGGAAGAGAATAGCTGGAAATTTGTATATAATTGATGAGGACAAGATGAACAGCTATTTACTTACAAAAGAAGAAGAAAATCAACTATGGCATAGGAGGCTGGGACACTTATCACAGAAGAACATGAGGAAGCTGACCACTACTCATGTAATCAGAGACATTCCTGACCTCAGGAGAGAGAGAGAGTATGTTTGCTCAGCATGCTCTAAAGGAAAACATGCCAAAAAGCAGTATAAGACTAAAGAGTTTAGTTCTGAAGCAGTGCTTGACATTGTGCATACTGATTTGTATGGACCAATGAGGACAAAAGGGTTGAAAGGTGAGAGGTACTTCATTTTGTTTGTTGATGATTATTCCAGAAGGACCTGCCTCATGCACCTTAAACACAAGTCAGAAGTTTTGAATTACTTCAAGAGATATAAAAGATTGGCTGAAAATGAGAGTAGAAGAAAGATCAAAGTATTGAGGTCAGATCAAGGCACTGAATTTGCAAATAAAGCTTTTGAAGATTATCTTGAGAAGCATGGAATTCATCATCAAATGGCAGCAGCAAGAACACCTCAACAGAACGGGGTGGTAGAGAGGAAAAATAGAGCTGTGGTTGAAATGGCGAGGACTCTACTGCTGGAATCCAAGCTTCACACAAGATTTTGGACAGAAGCAACATTTACAACTGTGCATCTACTAAACAGAGTATTGCTAAGGCCCAATACTGATAAGACTCCATATGAGCTATGGAGTGGGAAGAAGACAACAACCAAGTATCTCAGAGTCTTTAGCAGCCCATGTTTTGTGAAGAATAAGGAGCAAAACTTGGAAAAATTAAACGCTAGGTCTGATGAAGGCATCTTTGTGGGATACTCAAAAAAGACAAAAGGTTACAGAGTTTTCCTGCATAAGCTGGGAAAAGTGATCACTTCCAGTGATGTGAGAATAGATGAGAACTGGAAAACAATGCAGAATGGAGAAGTTGAGGACAAAGAAGAAGACGACTTCAATGTAGATGAAGAATCAGACCAACCTAAAGAAAAGGAACAAGAAGTAAGTTCAAACTTGGAGAAGAGTGAGTCTGAAAATGAAGAAAGAGATCCTCATACAACTAAGACGAGGCAAGGTAGAAGGACAAAGAAAACATGGATCAGTGCTCATTAAGAAGATCAGATTATAGGTGACCCATTAGCAGGAATTACAACAAGAAGAAGAATTATGGGAGCTACTGCTTTACTCTCACAAGTTGAACCTAAATCTGTTGAAGAGGTTATTCAAGACAAAGCCTAGGTCAAAGCTATCAATGAGGAGCTGGATCAAATCGAGAAGAATGATACATGGGAGCTAATTCCAAGACCCACTAACAAAAATGTCATAGGAACGAAATGGGTGTTTAGGAATAAACACAATGAAGATGGCAAGGTGGTAAGGAATAAGGCCAGGCTGGTTTGCAAAGGCTACATGCAAATAGAAGGTGTAGATGTTGATGAAACTTTTGCACTAATAGCAAGGTTAGAAACTATCAGAATGTTCCTAGCTTTGGCAGCACACAAGAGGTATAAAGTCTATCAGATGGATGTGAAATCCGCCTTCTTGAATGGGCTCCTAAAAGAAGAGGTGTATATTGAACAACTCGATGGAGTACAAATCAATGAGGATGAGAATCACGTGTGCAAGCTGAAGAAAGCCTTGTATGGTCTTAAGCGAGCCCTGAGAGCATGGTACAGCAGGCTAGATGCGTACTTGAGAAGGTTGAACTTTAGAAAAGGAACGGTTGATAATAACCTATATGTGTTCAACTCAGAGAAAGGCCAGCTGATAACCATAGTATATGTGGATGACATCATCTTTGGAGGGGATCACTCTGAGTTATGTCAAGATTTTGCATAGAAGATGAGTGAGGAATTTGAGATGTCATTGATTGGAGAAATGACATACTTTCTTGGATTACAGATAAAGTAGTGTGAAGAAGGTATCTTTATTTCTCAGACGAAATATGCCAAAGAGATGCTAAAAAAGTTTGGTATGGAGGATAGCAGACCTGTCAATACCCCTATGACAGTGGGCTGTAAGTTAAAAAAAGATCAGGAAGGAAGGAGTACAAGCCCTACAAAATATAGGAAGATGATAGGGAGCCTTCTGTACCTTACAGCATCAAGGCCTGATCTTATGCAAGCTGTGTGCGCTGCCAGCAGGTTCCAAGCTAATCCTAAGGAATCTCATGTGTTGGCAGTGAAAAGAATCCTAAGGTACCTCAAAGGAACACTGGAAATGGGTTTGTGGTATCCAGCCATGGATTCTATTAAACTATAAGCATACACTGATGCAGACTGGGCAAGAAGTATAGATGACAGAAAATCAACCAGTGGCTGCAGCTTCTACTTGGGTTCAAAGTGTGTTGCATGGTTAAGTAGAAAGCAGAACAGTGTTGCTTTGAGCATAGCTGAGGCAGAGTATATGGCTGCTTATGCAGCATGTACACAAGTGATATGGATGCTAAGACAATTGGCAGACTTGGGTGTTGAAGTGAAGTTACCAGTGAGTGTACTTTGTGATAATCAAAGTGTTATTGATCTCAACAAGAATCCAATTCAACATTCGAGGAGCAAGCATATTGACATCCGGTATCACTTCATCAAAGATCAAGTGGAACAGGGTACAATTCAGTTGGAGTATGTTGGCACTAAAGGTCAAATTTCAGATATTCTAACTAAAACTCTGTCCACAGAGTTATTTGAAAAGCAAAGATTGAGTCTATCTATGCAGATGCCTCCTCAAGCTTGAAGTTCAGGTGAATCCTCTATCTCTACTTTGCAAGTTTTTCAGATTTGTAATTGGTTGGCAAAGGGGGAGAGAAGCAACAGTGCAGGGGGAGCTATTAATAAAGGGGGAGTGCATATTTAGGGGGAGTTGAAATTGCAATTGCTGCATAATGGCCTGTGTTATGAGTGTTGCCAACAATTACAAAGGGGGAGATTGTTGTTCCCACAGCCTTGTATGGGTTGTAATTGTTGTCAACTAAGTTTACGTGTGCAAGTAAATTGAATCCACATGAAAGGGCAAAAGGTAAAACCACACGGAAGAGCAAGAAAGTAAATTCACCACATAAGCCCTATTAGAATTTCATGGAGTAGAGTATATAATGGTCTTGGAAGACAAAGAACAAAGGAGTTGGCAATATTAAGTATTCAGAAAAACCTAGACAACCGACCAACCAAAGAGAACACAAAACCCGAACACCGAAAAGTGCAACTGTCGTGAACAGTGCAGTCGTGTGAATAGTACAGCCGTCGACAGGAAGAGAGAGATTCAGCCGTTGAGTGAACAGTAATCGTCGCCAGAAGAAGAAGAGAAAACAGAAATTGACCAAAAAGAAGGAGACGCCGAAAGTAAGGGCTAAACAAAGAACAGCAAACAGAGGACGGCCAAATCGGAGCCATCGTCAGGGGGGAAGGAGAGAAACCTGTGAGGAATCGCACACCACCGGCACACCAGCAATTTGCGAGGAGACAACACGGTAGAGAGAGAAACAGACGGTCAGAAAAATAGAGAAACGGGTTGACGGGAGAGAAAACCGGTTACGACTAGACGGGGTTGGACGGCAGGATAAAGAAAAGCAGACTAGCAGAAGAAGAAACCAGACAACCATAGAAGAGAGAGATATCGACGGCAACAAAGAACAACCGTCGAGAGAGAGAAAGAGGAGACAACTGGAACAGAGGAGTCGATACGGCCAAAATCAGATCCAACTAGACGGTGAGATAGATCCGGCGGGACAGTGAGAGAGATCTAGTTGAATGAAGAGAGAGAAACCACCGGTAGAATCGAAGATGGACGAAGAGAGAGAAATCCTGTGAAGAGAGAGAAATCCGGCCGGAAGAGAAAGAAATTCGGCGGGAAGAGAGAGAAATCCAGCAAGAAGAGAAAGAAATCTGGCTGGACAGCAAGAGAGAGAGAAAGTGAGATCGTGAGACAAGGAGATGGGTGAGACCGTAAGACGGTGAAAGCAAGAATTGTGTGATACAACGTAGAGAAGGAATTCAGTGAAGCATTAAATTCAACGTATTTTCAGATTTCTTCAAGAAAGGTTAGAGAGCGTTGCGGTGAACTTCTAAGCAGTAGTGCAATAGCCTTTCAATTCAACAGAGGCAAGACAAGCTAGAAGAAGGATAGACACAGTAAGTGACACTCTTTGTATAATGAAAGGAGCAGAGAATTAAAGACATCCATTGTAACCTATATTCACAAGTATAGTGGATAGTCTCGGTAGAGGGAGAGTGTCCTTAATTTGCTTTACATTTTGTGCTATGAATTGAGTTGTGAAGGCAGCTAAAGTATTAGCCAACCCATAACCAAACAAAGACCTAAACAAGAACATCCATATTGTCTATTAGGCAAGGTGTCTGAAAGGTGACTTTGGGGACTATTGTGATTAGTAGGTAGCAATAGATCTACCTTAGTTGAATCTGAGAAATAGTTCGCTTCTAAGAAGAGGTTAAGGTTGTTCACTTACCTGCAAATTGTGAATTGTGGTGATACTGATTCACTCCCCCTCAGTATCACAAACTAGTAGATCCTAGGGAGAAGTCGGGAACTTCAAATCTTGCTTTTCTCTCATTATTGCTTCCCTTTTCTCCTTACTCTACAATTATTTATTACCAATTCTCCTACTATTTAAAGGCCTTTGCTTACTTTTCTCTTACTATTTGTTGCTACCTTTTCTCTCTTTTTTTCATTACATCCTTTCTTAAGAAGTTACTGTTCTCTTTGTATTTATGAGTTTCTTTTTCTTGTTTTTTTTAGATCTCCTTGTTTTTATGAATACTCCTTACTTATATCAAGACTATAGGGGCTATTTTTAATTTTCATTTCTTTTTTTTTTTTTTGGCAAATAGGTATCTCCTGACTAATAGGAGTACAGGCCTATTCTCTTGAAATGGAAGGGATGTGTGGTACATCAACTACCCATGTGAATTTCATGTAATTTTTTGTCAAGGAATGTTTATAGTAAACCTAATTGACCATCTTAACTATATAATTTTAGTTATTATACAAGTAATAAGATCTGAGGAGCTTAAAACATATTTTATTAATTTATTTTTTATTGTATGCAAGTTGTAAAATAAGCCTAACCCATACAATATTTGTAAGATTAGGTCTTAAGTTTGTTACTATAAAAATAAGGTATGTTGGATAAAATAAGGTATTGACAAAAGCAACACAAATAAAATTTGTACTGTTAAGATAGCATTTATAGGCTACACAATTGACCTTGCCTTGTCACTTAACATAACCAATCATGGATTAGCTAGACACATTTCAAAGCACTTATAACTTCTAGCCCTATTATATTCATATAACTTACAAAAAGAAATAAGGTTATAAGTATTAGACTTATCCCAACTATTTATAAGATCATACTCTATCTAACTAATTCTCTTTAAAAGAAAGAAAGTGAAGTGTCTCTTAAGTATACCATCAAGGAACAAATAAAAGGATGCACCAAGCCAAGCAATTTTGTCAAAATTTCTCCTTTATGACATTTGATGAGGGGGCATGCTTTCACTAGCTTTAATGAATATCCATTTACAACCATAGATGTAACCCTCCAAAGGTCATATAAAGAAAAATTAGTTTCTTTACTCTTTAAGGAGGGTACTTTTGCCTTTTAAAGCACTTAAATCAAGGTTACCTTTTCTCTCCATAGCTTAAAACCCTTATCCCTATTATAGGTAATCATAAATATCTTATAAAAGTTAACTAACATGGCCCTTGTGATAATAACTTAATATCAAGAACCAAAGGCTAGTAAGCATATCAAAAGACTAAAAATTGGGATTCAACTAATTAGGTACTATCTTTATAAAGGCGAAGAATTCTTGCAAAGTATGATGCATAGGAAACATCGCCCCAACTTCCAAGTACTCCACAAATAAACTAATATAATTGAGTAGGGGGCAATAGGCCCTTTTGTGTAAATAAAGGGCTATATGCTTAATACTTTTTAAGAGATAATGAACCCATTTTACAAAGAACTTATCCAACTAATCTTAAGAAATAGTGAAAGTGAAATTACAACTAGAGTAATTAAAAATGTCATATAGCTCTTGAATTGGAGGATTATCCCTCTTATGGTGAGTAGACCAATACTTAGAAAGTATTCAGTTGTGTTAAAGAGTAGATAGATGTGGATTATTACAACATGAAAAAGGATTTGTACCTTAAATATTTGCAAGTGAAAGTAAAGTGCTTTAAGAAAATATCTGTAAATAAAAGTGAAATGGTAAAAAGAAGGCAACATCCAACTAATGAATGCAAGACAATGGTAACCATTTTTTATGTACATGATGGATGAAGGGGCATAAAAGTCTTAGTGCACCTAAAAAAAGAAAACATAACACTAATGTAATTAATTAAGATTGAGATATCATTACAAGCAAGAAGTTAAAGCGTTCCAAAATGGTACCTCTAACAAGTAAAGATATAAAGCATAAGAAAACAAAAATTAGCATGCACCACATTATTACATAAAAACTAGTAGATTACAAAATAGTTAGAGTTGATGCACAAAAAAGGAGGTACATCTAAAAGTAAAATTGATCTCCTAAGAGTTTTTAGGAGTAAAATATTCATCCTTTAAAGAACTTAAATTGTAATCCCCAGCTTAAGAACCTTTTGTTAGCCCTTTCAACATCAACACAAGAAGCCAATCACAATAATAATCAAGAACAAAATCTAGACAATTAGTAATGATTTACTCCCTTAAAGAATCAAAAGCCCCTTTTAACATTACAAGAAGTGAGATAACTACAACATTTTTAATATATAGATCCTTTTGTTTGTGCTCATCTTACAACTCATTCTCTAACTCCTTACTTTTACCTTAGAGTCCTATTGTTTGCTCCTCTACTTTGGTTGCTTGATCACACTAACGAACAACTTTGACATAAAGTACCTCTCCATCTTTATCTTAGCCACTACATCACCTAAAGGATAATATGATATTCAAATCAAAAATCAATTCCCAAGAAAGGGTTTGCCTAGAGCCACCTCTTTCTTCCTTTTCCCTAAGATCCTAACTTCCATAATAGACATTCTTTTGGATTTCGTGGTATCTTTTTTAAGTCGATATATCAATCCCTAAACCAAAAGCAACCATATCATCAACCAAAGTACCTAAATAAATTGCATGAGAAAAAGGCCTCAAAAGTGTTTGCTTAACAACAATCTTTGTATCACTTAACTACATATACTATTTTTAAATTAATTCCATAAGAGCTTTATCTTAGTCCTTTGTGGGAGGATGATCTCCAATTCAGGCATAATGATTCCAAACCAATACATGGAAAATAAGACCTTCATCTTTAAAGTAAAAAAACTTACAATGGTAAGACACTTTTTTGCATCTTTTCTTAGCTTAAGCTCTTTGATAACTTAACAAGCAGTAAAATTTTCATGTTGAAAGCAATATGTTTAAGCTAGAATTATTGATTGTTACACTTTGTGATTTTGTTCTATTCCATTTTAATTGATCATTCACTGATGAGAGCAAGAGTGGTAGGGTTTATTTGTTATTCTAGTTGCTTGATCTCCCTATTGTTGGCTTCTTTAGAATCTTAGGCCCTTGTAACTTTAGAAACTAACCTCGTCTCTTGTTGTTGTTGTAATATTATCTATCATAAGATGCCTTTACCAGTGAGTTGAGTTCCGACACAATTTCAAGCTTTTTTAATTGCTCGTAATGCACCAGACTCCATTAGTAGATATATATATATTATTTTGTATTTGTCTCAACTTTAAATAAGGACATCTAAAGTTCATTTATTTGTTCTGATTCCTCTTTTGTGCTACCTTTAAGCTCAAAATCAGAGTCAGTAACAAATAGATTTTGAATTTTTTCAAGCGTTTCATCCTCTAAGTTTAATTCTTAGAACTTTTTAGAGATTTTTGAAGTTCCCAACTTCTCCCTAGGATCTACTAGTTTATGATACTGAGAGGGAGGTGAATCAGTATCACCACAATTCGCAATTCACAGGTAAGTGAACAACTTCAACCTCTTCTTAAAAGCAAACTTTTTCTCAGACGCGACTAAGGTAGATCTATTGCTACCTACTAATCACAATAGTCCCCAAAGTCACCTTTTAGACACCTTGCCTAATAGACAATTCAGATGTTCTTGTTTAGGTATTCGTTAGGTTATGGGTTGGCTGATACTTTAACTACGTTCACAACTCAATTCAAAACACAGAATATAAAGCAAATTAAGGACACATGAGATTTACATGGTTCCGTCAACGTGACGTACATCCACGATGGTAGGGACTCTGCCTTACTGAGACTATCCACTATACTTGAGAATTCCAGTTACAATGGATGTCTTAATCCTCTGCTCCTTTCACTATTGCAATTACTAAGCAAGTACAATACAAAGAGTGTCACTTACTGTGTCTACCCTTCTTCTAACTTGTCATGCCTCTGTTGAATTGAAAGGCTACTCCACTGCCACTTAGAAGTTCACCGCAACACTCTCCAACCTCTCTTGAAGAAATCTGGAAATACGTTGAGTTCTTTCCGATGCTTCGCCGAATTCCTTCTTTAGGTTGTCTCACACAGCTCCTACTTTCATCATCTCACGGTCTCACCCGTCTCCTTGTCTCACGGCTCGCCTCACGTTTCTAGTTTATCATTCCACGTCTCACGGCCTACCTCACGTTTCTGGTTTGGTGTTACACGTCTTACGCACGTTTTTGGTTTGCACCCTTTGTTGGTCACACACCTCAAGCACGTTTTTGGTTTGGCGTTTCACATCTCACGTACATTTCTGGTTTGCACACCTTGTTGGTCACACTCCTTACCACCGTTTCTAGTTTGCATTTGTTTGTTTCACACCTCCGGATAGCTTGGTTTACTTTCCCGATAGTCTCATCTTTCATGGTTTCTCCTCTCTTCCCTTACAGACGGTGTGCTATCTTCTCTCTTACGTGAGTCACCCGGTTTTCTCCAGCCGTCACACAATTTCCCTTGCTGTCCAAGGTATCCCTTGGTGTTATCTCCTTTTGCCATGTGTTGTCTCCTTGTCGTGCTGTCTCCTAGCCGTCCACCTTGCTTTGGCTGTCCACTCTTGGTTAGTCGTTCTCCTCCTTGCTGTCCACACCTATTTGGTTGTTCACCTCTTTGCTTGGCCGTGTAGGTTGGTTGGACATCCTTTCTCTTTTAGCCGGTGGTGGTTTTGCCATCCAGCACTTGCTGTCTAGCCATTCCTCCTTTGTTTTTCTCTGTTTGGCCGGTCACACACTAGGTTTTCTGTTCACCTTTGGTTGCTATCCAGCCGTGTCTTCTCTCTTTAGTGTAAGGTTTTGCTTTCTCTTTGGTCGGCTGATTGCTCCCTCTTCTTGTTTGCCAAATGGTTTTGCTTTAGGTTTAGTCATTTTTGCTCAATTGCCAACTTATCTTTCTTGCCCTGTTGTCTCCTTGTGCTTGACGGTTTATCTCTCTAGGTTTTGGTCGACTCCACTCTTCCATCATTTTGTGGTTTTCGTTTGCACTAGGTTTTGGCCGAATTGTGTATTTGGTTGGCCGGTTGCTCTCTTTTGTATTTGGACGATGTCTTTGTGTTTTAGTCGGCTACTCTCTTTGCTTGCACGGTTTCTCTTTTCTTTTTGGTCTTGTCGGGTTTTTCCTCTCCTTCATCATCAATCTGATTTGGCCGTATATTTCTTTTTCCATCCACCCAACTTTTTGCTGTGTACCACTTTGGCCGGTTCCTCTGTTTTGTCGTGTTAGTGTTCTGTCGTGCTAGTTTTATCGTGCTGGTTGCTGTTCTACTCTCTTGCCATTCTACTCTCCTGCTGTTCTCTTGCCATGCTCTCCTTTTTTTGTTCTGCTCTCTTGCCATTATGCTCTCTTGTCGTGTTGTCTCTCTTGCCGTGTTGTCTCCTTACTGTCCAGCCTCTTATCTTGTCGTATCGTTTTCCTCTCCTTTCCAACCGACCGTCGGGTTTTTCCTCTGCTTCCCCTATTTTGTCGTTGACTCACTCTTTCTCCGTATCGGGTTTTCTCTCTCTTTTTCACTCAGCCATTCTTTGTTCTGTTTTTCTTTTTGGCTGTTCGGGTTTTCTCTTTGCCGTCCACCCCTCACTTCAGTCATATCTGATTTTTCTCCTTCTTCCAACAACTATGTTTTCTCTCTCTTCTAATAGCTGTGTTTTCTCTCTCTTCCACCTCTTTGTCGTTTTTGTCTTTCGAGCGTTTCTCGATTTTTCTCTCTCTTTACTACCAACAGTATATTTTTGGCCGTGTTTTCTCTCTCAGTGGTATGTGTCGTTCCTTCTCTCCTTTTGTCGTCCAACACTTGCTTGTGTTTGTCGAGTATTCAATTATGTTGGCCTTGCCCTAGGTTTGTCTTCCAAGATCTTTATATACTCTCTTCCATGAAACCCTAATAGGGCTTATGTGGCGGATTTACATTCTTGCCTTTACGCGGTGAATTTACTTTCTTGCCCTTCCATGTGGCTTTACTTTCTTACACACTTAAACTTAGTTGACAACAATTACAACCCATACAAGGCTGTAGGAACAACAAAGTTTATAGTATTTTACAGTATATCCCTTTTTCCCACACCTATAGTAGGTGATATCTTTTAGGCTTTTAGAAAAAAAGGGTTTTTGTTGTGGGGTTTTGTGGTTTGTTTTCAAACAAAAAAGGGATTTGTTTAGTTTTAAGAATTTTTTTTAAGGTTTGGAGAAAGGTTCTTTTTTTTTTGGATTTTGAAGATCTAGATAACTTAAGAAACTCTAAGTCAAATTGTTGACAGAATGTACCTACCTCAAAACGAGATTGCCTGAGTTTCCATTTTAGATGCTTTAGAGTTTTAAATCTTGACAGATTTTAAATCCTTCTCTTTGCGTATAATTGACCAACTATCTGTAAGTCAGCTTGTTATATGAGATAGGATTTTCGTAGGTGTTCCGAGTAAAAAGTGGTTTTGTAGTTTTGGAATTCTGAAAGATTTTTGCATTTGAGATTACTAAGTAATTCAGCATTTTTGTCTTTGAGGTATGAAGGGTCTTCAATGAAATGAAAAGAAATTGTGAGGATAAGACAAGTTACCGCATCTTTGATTATGTTACCTAGCAAATCAAGGATAAGAACATTGTCTTTTGTGATTTTGATTGCAATGAGAATTTCCGGTTTTTGCTTATTAGTAAGGTGAAAATCCCACCATCCTTTGAGATATCCTGAAAATCCTGCAATAAGATACTCAACAATAGTTTTATCAAAAAATCTGTTTTGAATTTTATAAGTGTTGGCAACCATAGTCATTTCTTATAAGAGATTAAGAATGTTGTAACCAAACATGCCATCAATGTTCCATTTGTAAATGGAGGAGGCATTGAATCTGTGTTGGGCAGTGGTGTTTGGTTTGTTTTCTATATCTATATCTGGAGCCGTCAGACTAATTATATGATTGGCCAAACTAATTTGTTTACTTTTGGACTTTCTAAGTTTTAGGAATCTTTATCCAATGCTTGATCATGGGCACTTACCTCCTTGGAATCCTTGCTAGACAAAGATGGTTTTAGGTTTTTCAAGGAAAGTTTGATGGCTTTTGCAAATTCATCACTTTCTAGTTTTGGAGATAGTTTTGAAACTTGATATGGTTTGAAAATAGGTTATTTGAAAGGTTTTTTGTCACAAGTTTTGGTGGTGACTTGGACATTAGTCTTTAGAATTTGTTTTTCTATTTTGGTGAGTTGATCTCTAAGGGTGTGTAGATAGGTGTTTGAGAAATTGTTTTGTTAGATAATCATCTTAGAAAGTTTTCTACAACCATCATCCTTTTGAGGTATTTTGTAAGAAGCAAAGTCAATAGAACTTTATTGGTAGCTAACCTTAAGTTGCCTAAGTGGAAGATGTTTGGCTTTTATGACTTTGTTGTTTGAAGTAATCTATTCCCTTATTTTATGCCTTTGTACTACAAGGTTAGATGTTTTGCAAAATGGATATATAATGTAATTTTCATGTGCATACAATTCAAACTAATCAAAGAAAAAATATGAATTTTATACTAATGCATAAAATCATAAAATTGGTTTTGTATGTCTTTGTAATTTTTGGAAAAATTTTTGAAAAACCATAGTTTTTTAATAGAATTGTATTCTGTATAAAAATCACTATGCAACAATTTTTTGTAAACTTGAAAATCTTTTTTTAACACATGTAATTCATGTTGGAGATTTTCAATGATTTCAAATGCTGTTAATGAGTTTGGTGCTGACAAATTTTTTGGGTTTTGGCATTTTGGGTGAGGTATGTTTATTTGGTAGTCAACATTTTAGAGAGAGATGCTTGGAATATCTAAGGTTGAGAACCTTGGTAATTGAGTTTTATGGGGTAAATTTATGACTAGCAGGATGTTTGAGGCCTATCCTAAATCTATGGTTGATATTATGGGTGTTGTATCAGAAAATTTCAAAGTTTGAGACCTTTTATTAAAGGTTAGGGTAACTTTCCTTTTAGGTCTTATTGAACTCTAGTAAGTTAGTGTTTGGTTCTATTTGAGGTGGTGGCTTAAGGTTTATGCCATTGTCAAGGATCTAATCTTCCGATAGTGTGACATCTTTCCATTGAATTGATCTCAGAATTACAATATTAAAACGAGATAAATCAATTTTAAGAATAAGTGTTTCCCCCTTTAGAAAGCACACCTTATTTTTTGATACAAATGCAAATGACATGACTTTACAATAAATTTTGTAAATCAAAGCTACTGAAATTAAACCTTCTAGCATTTTATAATTATGAGTTTTAATTTTGCATCACAATGCTTTGTAAAACATTTTTGTCTTTTAAAAAAATTGTAAGATTTGGAAAATAATTGAAAGATATTGGACCACTATAAAAACTTGACTCTATAGTACTCAACAGTGAATCTTCATATTTTAAAAATCTAGTATTTCAAAGGATGGCAAGTATGAAAATGTTTAAACCTTAATTTGTAAGGGGTTTATTCCAACTTGAACTAATCTAATATAAATGTATTTGTACCACTTCTCATGGTGGTTTTGAAGAGTTTTTTAAGAAAGAAAATAAATTGTTTCAAATGGTTTTAAAAGTTGAACATCTTTTTCTTCAGTTTTGATTGTAACATCAGTTTTCATAAAATCAAGTTTTGATTTTTCATAAATTTGGTTTTTATGTATCTTAAGAATTTCTCAATCACCGATCCCTCTTTGAAAAATTTTCAATAATGATTTCTTTACTATTGATTTTTGAAGAAAAAGTAAAAGGGTTTTCAAACGTTGAAAAAGATGAACAGGAAGTTGTTTTGTAAAGAATAGTATTTGTATTTCAAAATTTAAAAACGTTGGTATACTGTTTCTTACAATCTAAGGATCTAAAATAGGGAACACAAACGCGTTTAACTTGGTTAAAATCCCTTAATGATCGAAGGCAAACACACTCGGAAACAATATAACAAGTTTTAAAATATTTTGAAAGATTGAACGAACAAAAGCAGATGGAGAACAATACCTGATACAACTCACTCCTCCCCCCTAACTTTGATATTAGTACTCGAGATATTTCTTGACATTATTAAGTATATTACTGACCTTTCTTTTTAAAAAGAATACCTAGAAAAACTTCTAAAAACCCTCGAAAAGTAACCCAAAACACCTGAACATCCAAACCGCGGTAAGGTTCTTTACAATCTTACTAAAATACTCTCAAAACAAAAATAAAAAATCTTGAATCCAACCCTTTGAGACTTCCAAAAAGAAATTAAAACCATCAAAATTGAACTCAAGGAACTTAAAGAAAACTAGAAACAGGGAGAATAAGCCATACAATTTCTTTTCTTAAAACAACAAGTAGATTCTAAACCAAAAGAACCTGAAGAATCCCAAACTCTAGAAAACATAAAAAAAGTCCTATAAGATTTTTTATTTACTTTTAAGCAAGTAACTTCTCAAAAATATTTGATTAAAATTACTCTTATTTTTTTCTGATGATTTTAAAATTGACACTATTAGTCTTTTTGATACTAGTGCAGATTTAAATTACATTAAGCAAAGCATAGTGCCAAAGAAATTTCAAGAAAAAAAAAACAAAAAATTATCTGCTACAATAATTCCAAAATGGTAATTTCTAGCAAAACTACTACTTTTATTGAAAATTAAAATTTTAAAATCAAAAGTAGTTTTGTTCTTGTTGAAAATATGCATTTTAAGGACTTCTTTTATAAATGTTGTTCCCACAGCCTTGTATGAGTTGTAATTGTTGTCAACTAGATTTAAGTGTGCAAGAAAGTAAAGTCACATGGAGGGGCAAGAACGTAAATTCACCGCGTAAGCCCTATTAGGGGTAAGGAGACAGCTTTCAAAGCTATAAAACACTTGAAAATAAAAGAAGAGGAAGAATCATCCAATGAGGATGATGATGATGATGAGGAAGAAAATGAAGGTGAAGTGTTGGCATACTTCACAAGGAAGTTCAAAAAGGGGTCTAAGAAGGGAAAAGGATAGTTGTCCTTGAGATGTTATCGTTGTAGGCAGACTAGATACTTTGCTTCTCAATGCAAAGTGAAACTTAATGATGAAGATAAGGATGGTGATGATAAGCCGAATTCACAATGGAGAAGACCATCATTCAAATTAAAGAAGTCTAGCAAGAAGACTGCCAACCCACAGAAGAAGAAGAGAGACTCATTCAAGAATTATGTGAGTCAGATAAAAGAAGCTGATGAAGAGGAAGATGAAGAATCATCAGATGAGCAAGCCTTTATGGCATCAGCTCAAGGTGGTAATTCAACCTCTGAAGAGGAAGAGGAGGTTGATGAAGAAGAACCAAATCTTGAAGCTGAGTTGGAAGCAGCTTCAAAAGAGATAATCAGAAGGGGCAGAACCATAAAAAGGCTGGAGGCTCACATAAAACAAGTTGAAGCAAATTCTGAGGAAGTTGAAAGTCAAAAGGATGAAATAAAGGCTGAACATATTGACTTGAAGAGAAGATTTGAAGAACAGATCAAAATATGTGAAGACCTTACAATAGAACTTGGCTCAAGGACTTCAAAAATTGAAGGAATGGAGAAAGAGTTGCTGAGACTTTAGCAACAAATCAAAAGGAGTGAAGAGAACGTGCTGAAGCTTGAAATGATAGGAGAAACAAGTTCTGCAAGAGAAAAGAAGAATGAAGAGAAAATGCAGCAATCTAAGGCTGCATTGCCTAAAGATAATAAGAATGTGCCACAAAAGTTGAAAGAGAAGGCTGTGACTCAGGAGAAGATAGCTGAGTAAAAAGAGGATTTGAAGAAGCAACCTAGGGTGGCAAACAAAAATAAAGAAAAGAAGGTCATCCAGCAAAGGGCTACGGCTGAACAGAAGAAGGAGAAGAAGGTGACTGAAATGAAAGTCACACGAGCAAAGAAGCTAGTTACGTTGCCTACACAACAAGTAATGAACAAAAGAAAACAAGCTGTGATTAGACCCAAGAAGAGGTAGTTTTAAGGTCAATGTCTTTATTGTGGAGTTTGGGGTCATAAGGCGAGTAACTGCTGGTGGAGAAGGCCAATATATGTCTCCAACTTGAGAAGATACAATGCTACATACAGGGGGAGACAATACAAAATTCAGAGGAGAACACCTGTCGTGAGTTCTTGCACATACTGTAAAAAGTAAGGACACACTGACAAGGAGTGTTGGTGGAAGCCCAAACTAGTGGTTTCAAAGAACAAGTTTGCTGTATTGGAAGACTTGGAACAGTGTGAAAGGTGCGGGCAGGATGGCCATAATGCCAAGAGATGCATAACACTTCTCCCTGAGCAAGAGAAGTGTTGTTCCCACAGCCTTGTATGGGTTGTAATTGTTGTCAACTAGGTTTAAGTGTGCAAGAAGGTAAAGCCACATGGAAGGGCAAGAAAGTAAATCCATCGTATAAGGGCAAGAATGTAAATCCGCCACATTAGCCCTATTAGGGTTTCATGGAAAAGAGTATATAAAGACTTTGGAAGACAAAACTAGGGCAAGGCCAACACAATTGAATACTCGGCAAAACACCAAACCCTACACAGAAGAACACCACCTACAAAAGAAAAGAGCAGCCATCATGAATAGTAGCCGTCAAGTGAACAGTAGCCGACGGACGAAAAAATCGAAAAAGGGAGAAGAGGAGCAGCCGTTCGACGAAGAGAAAGAAAACACTTAGAAGAGAGAGAGAGCCATCGACGAAAGAAGAAGGGTGAGCAAACTAAGCTGTCTGGAGGTGTAAAATGGACAAGTGCAAACCATAAACAGTGGTAAGGCATGTGACCAGCAAGGTGTGCAAACCAGAAGCGTACATGGGACGTAAAATGCCAAACCAAAAGCGTGCATGAGGTGTGTGACCAGTAAAGGGTGCAAACCAGAAATGTGCGTGAGATGTGTAACACCAAACCAAAAACGTGAGGCAGGCCGTGAGACAAGGAGATGAGTGAGACCATGAGACAGTGAAAACAGGAGTTGTGTGAAACAATGTAGAGAAGGAATTCGGCGAAGCATTAAAAGAACTCAACGTATTTCCAAATTTCTTCAAGAGAGGTTAGAGAGCATTGCGGTGAACTTCTAAGCGGCAATGAAGCAACCTTTCAATACAACAGAGGCAAGACAAGCTAGAAGAAGGGTAGACACAGTAAGTGACACTCTTTGTATTATATTTGCTTAGTAATTGCAATAGTGAAAGGAGCAGACGATTAAGACATCCATTGTAATTGAAATTCTCGAGTATAGTGGATAGTCTCGGTAAGGGAGAGTCCCTACCGCCATGGATGTACGTCACGTTGACGGAACCATGTAAATCTTGTGTGTCCTTAATTTGTTTTACGTTATGTGTTTTGAATTGAGTTGTGAACGCAGCTAAAGTATCAGCCAACTCATAACCTAACGAAGACCTAAACAAGAACATCTGAATTGTCTATTAGGCAAGGTGTCTGAAAGGTGACTTTGGGGACTATTGTGATTAGTAGGTAGCAATAGATCTACCTTAGTCGAGTCTGAGAAAAAGTTCGCTTTTAAGAAGAGGTTGAAGTTGTTCACTTACCTGCGAATTAAGAATTGTGGTGATACTGATTCACCCCCACTCTCAGTATTACAAACTAGTAGATCCTAGGGAGAAGTTGAGAACTTCAATTGGTATCAGAGCACAGGTTCACCAGTTTGAAGCTTAACAGCTTGGTGTACTAGTTTGAAGGGATCTAGAAGTTTGACTTATTCAACATACTAAGAAATGGAAGCCGGTACCAGCACTAGCACCACTTACAGCAAGAAGGTTCCAATTTTCAACAGAACCAACTACCATTTATGGAGAGCAAGAATGCAAGTGGTATTTGCAACCATGGGCATAAACGTGGTGAAATGTGTATAGAAGGGTTTTATGGCTCCGGAAGAAAGTAAAGACCCAACCCCAGAGGAGTTAAGGCAGTTTGAGATAAATGGGAAGGCCTCAAACGTCATCATTTCAGCATTGATAGATGCTGAGTATGCTAAAGTTATGGACTGCAAATCTACCAAGGAGATATGGGACAGATTGTAGAAAATCTATGAAGGTGATGGCAGAATGAAGGAGGCTAAGCTTCAAGTGTTCAAGGAGAGATATGAATCTCTCAGAATGCAGAAAAATGAGACAGTCCAAGAGTTCTTCACCAAGGTTATTGATGCTGTAAACGACCTTAGAAGTCATGGGAAGAACAAGAAGGACTCATCGATTGTGAAGAAAATTTTGAGAATTCTGCTTGAGAGGTTTGCCTCAAAGGTAGCAACCATAGAGGAGAGTAGAGATCTCAATTTTATGTCTCTGCATGATCTCCAGTGCAATCTCATTGCATATGAGATGAGGATAAAGTCAACTGAAAGGTCTGCAACAACGAAGGTATCAAAGGAGGCAACTTTCAAAGCTATGAAGCACTTAAAGATAAAAGAAAAGGAAGAATCATCCAGTGAGGATGATGATGATGATGATAAGGAAGAAAGTGAAGGTGAAGTATTGGCTTACTTTACAAGGAAATTCAAAAAGGGGTCTAAGAAGGGAAAAGGACAGTTGTCCTTGAGATGTTATCATTGTAGGCAAACTGGACACTTTGCTTCTCAGTGCAAAGTGAAACTTGATGATGAAGATGAGGATGGTGATGATGAGTAGAATTCAAGATGGAGAAGATCATTATTCAAATCAAAGAAGTTCAGCAAGAAGACTACCAACCCACAGAAGAAGAAGAGAGCCTCATTCAAAAGCTATATAAGTCAAATAAAAGAAGCTGATGAGAAGGAAGATGAAAACTCATCAGATGAGTATGTTTTTATGGCATCAGCGCAAGGTGGTAGCTCAACCTCTGAAGAGGAAGAGGAGGTTGATGAAGAAGAGCCAAATCTTGAAGCTGAGCTGGTAACAGCTTCAAAGGAGATAATCAGAAGGGGCAGAACCATAAAAAGGTTGGAGGCTTACATAAAATAAGTTGAAGCAAAGTCTGAGGAAGCTGAAAGTCAAAAGGATGAAATAAGGACTAAATATATTGACTTGAAGAGAAGATTTGAAGAACAGATCAAAATATGTGAAGACCTTACAATAGAGTTTGGCTCAAGGACTTCAACAATTGAAGAAATGGAGAAAGAGTTGCTGAGACTTCAGCAACAACTCAAAAAGAGTGAGAAGAACTTACAGAAGTTTGAAGTGGTAGGAGAAACAAGCTCTGCAAGAGAAAAGAAGAATGAGACTTTGCCATAGAGTTGAAAGAGAAGGCTGTGACTCAGGTGAAGATAACTGAAAAAGAGAAGACAGTTATCCAACCAAAGCTAAGGCCAAAAATGATGGATGTGGTTAAAAAGCAGCAGCCCATAGCTGCTACGTCTCAGAAAGAAAAGAAAGTCAGCCAGCAAAGGGCTACGGCTAAACAGAAGAAGAAGAAAAAGGTGATTGAAATGAAAGTCACACAAGCAAAGAAGCCAGCTACTTTGCCTACACAGCAAATGATGAACAGAAGAAGACAAGTTGTGGTTAGACGCAAGAAGAGGCAATTTCAAGGTCATTGCCTTTATTGTGGAGTTTGGGGTTATAAGACGAGTAACTGCTGGTGGAGAAGGCCAGTATATGTCTCCAACTTGAGAAGATCCGATGCTGCATACAGGGGGAGACAGTACAAAATTTAGAAGAGAACACCTATCATGAGTTCTTGTACATATTGTAAAAGGCAAGGACACACTAACGAGGATTATTGGTAGAAGCCCAAACCAGTAGTTTCAAAGAACAAGTTTGCTATATTGGTAGACTTAGAACAGTGTGAAAGGTGCGGGCAGGATAGCCATAATGCCAAGAGATGCATGATACTTCTCCCTAAGCAAGAGAAGGCACTCAATGGCACAGTAAAAACAAGCGGTGCAGTCAAAGCTGAGAAAAAGGAGAAAGCTATCTTCCAGCCAGTTCAAAAGAAGGAATATAGAGCAAAAAGGGAGGTGGCTAATATAGCTGAAATTGCATTAAAGGCTGATTGCAAGGATAAGTAGTGGATCCTTGAAAGTGGATGCACTTCGCATATGACGGGAAACAAGAGTAAATTATCAAAACTAAACAAATCAAGAAAAGGCAGAGTCAAGTTTGGCAATGATGATTCACTTAACATCAGTGATCAAGGGTCAGTGAATATTGGAAAAGGAAAGCTGAAAGATGTTCTACACGTTGAAGGACTCAGATATAATCTAACATCTGTCAGCCATCTATGCAATGACAACCACAAAGTGATATTCACAAAAACAGGTTGCCACGTAAAGAGTAAAGAAGGCAATACTGTTGCAGCCGAGAAGAGAATAGTTGGAAATTTATATGTGATTGATGAGGACAAGACAAACAGCTGTTTACTTACAAAAGAAGAAGAAAATCAACTTTGGCATAAGAGGCTAGGACACTTAACACAGAAGAACATGAGGAAGCTAACCACTACTCATGCAATCAGAGGCATTCCAGACCTCAAGAGAGAGAGGGAGTATGTCTGCTCAGCATGCTTTAAAGGAAAACAGGTGATATGGATGCAAAGACAATTGGTTGATTTGGGTGTTAAAGTGAAGCTACTAGTAAGTGTATTTTGTGATAATCAAAGTGCAATTGATCTCAGTAAGAATCAAGTTTAACATTCAAGGAGCAAGCATATTGACATTTGGTATCACTTTATCAAAGATCAAGTGGAACAGGGTACAATTCAATTAGAGTATGTTGGCACTAAAGATCAAATTTCAGATATTCTAACAAAACCTCTGTCCACAGAGCTATTTGAAAAGCACAGATTAAGTCTATCTATGCAAATGCCTCCTCAAGCCTGAAAATCAGGTGAATCCTCTATCTCTACTTTGCGAGTTTTTCAAATTTGTAATTGGTTGGCAAAGAGGGAGAGAAGCAACAGTGCAGGGGGAGCTGTTAAGAAAGGGGGAGTGCATATTTAGGTGGAGTTGAAATTGCTGCATAATGGCTTTTGTTATGAGTGTTGCCAACAATTACAAAGGGGGAGATTGTTGTTCCCACAGTCTTGTATGGGTTGTAATTGTTGTCAACTAGGTTTAAGTGTGTATGAAGGTAAAGCCACATGGAAGGGCAAGAAGGTAAAGCCACATAAAAGGGCAAGAAAGTAAAAGTAAAGCCACATGGAAGGGCAAGAAAGTAAATCCGCCGCATAAGGGCAAGAATGTAAATCCACCACGTAAGCCCTATTCGGGTTTCATGGAAGAAAGTATATAAAGACCTTGGAAGACAAAACTAGGGCAAGGCCAACACAATTGAATACTTAGCAAACACAAGCAAGTGCTGGACGATAAAAGGAGAGAAGAAACAGCACACCTGTTAGAGAAGACCAGACCTGAAGAAAGAGAGGACATAAGACTTGGAGAAGGTGAGACGTTAAAGCAGACCAGACGTTGGAGATACAAACCAGAAACGTTGGAGATACAGACCAGAAAAGTTGGAGATACAAACTAGAGCACACCGGAAGATAGTAGACCTGGTATCCGTGAGACCACCTGGAAGAGAAGACCAGACCAGACCAGACCAGAACATGATACCAGGTGAGACCAGACCAGACCAGAACGTGAGACCAGGTGAGACCAGACCAGATCAGAACGTGAGACCAGGTGAGACTTGGAAACATGAGACTAGGTGTGATCTAAAATGGGAAACTAGCAAAGCTGAAACGGGAGACCAGCAAAGCTAAGGAGACCAGCGAAGCTGAAACGTGAGACCAGAATGGCCAAGGCAAGATGAATGGCAATAAGGAGAGCACGGTCACAACACAGCAACAGCAAGTGAGACCTTGGTGAGTTAAACCCCTACAACAAAGAAGAATAAACCGGCTAGACAGCAAGAGTGAATACACGGCAAACCAAGGGAGACCTTAGACAGCAAGGGAAACCGGGCAATGGCTGGAAGGAAACCATGTGACTCACGGTAAAAGGAGAGGCAAACGCACCATTGGTAAGAAAGAAGACAGCACACCATCCGTAAGGGAAGAGAGGAGAAACCGTGAAAGAGGAGACCATCGGGAGAGCAAACTAAGTTGTCCGGAGGTGTAAAACAAACAAGTGCAAACCAGAAATGGTGGTAAGGCGTGTGACCAGCAAGGCGTGCAAACTAGAAACCTACGTGGGATGTGAAACGCCAAACCAGAAGCGTGGATGAGGCGTGTGACCAGCAAAGGGTGCAAACCTCGTGAGACGTGTAACGCCAAACCAGAAATGTGAGGCAGGCTGTGAGACATAGAACGACAAACCAGAAACGTGAGGCAGGCCGTGAGACAAGGAGATAGGTGAGACCGTGAGACAGTGAAAGCAAGAGTTGTGTGAAACAACATAGAGAAGGAATTCGGCGAAGCATTAAAAGAACTCATCGTATTTCCAGATTTCTTCAAGAGAGGTTAGAGAGTGTTGCGGTGAACTTCTAAGCGGCAGTGGAGCAGCTTTTCAATTCAACAGAGGCAAGACAAGCTAGAAGAAGACTAGACACAGTAAGTGACACTCTTTGTATTGTATTTGCTTAGTAATTGCAATATTGAAAGGAGCAGAGAATTAAGACATTCATTGTAATTGAAATTCTCGAGTATAGTGGATAGTCTCAGTAAAGAGAGTCCTTACCACCGTGGATGTACGTCACATTGACGGAACCATGTAAATCTCGTGTGTCCTTAATTTGCTTTACATTCTGTGTTTTGAATTGAGTTGTGAATGCAGCTAAAGTATCAGCCAACCCATAACCTAACGAAGACCTAAGCAAGAACATCTGAATTGTCTATTAGGCAAGGTGTCTGAAAGGTGACTTTGGGGACTATTGTGATTAGTAGGTAGCAATAGATCTACCTTAGTCGAGTCTGAGAAAGGGTTCGCTTTTAAGAAGAGGTTGAAGTTGTTCACTTACCTGCAAATTGCGAATTGTGGTGATACTGATTCACCCCCCCTCTCAGTATCACAAACTAGTAGATCCTAGGGAGAAGTCAGGAACTTCAAGAAGGCACTCGATGGCACGGTAAAAACAATTGGTGCAATCAAAGCTGAGAAAAAGGAGAAAGCTATCTTCAAGCCAGTTCAAAAGAAGGAATATAAAGCTAAAAAGGAGGTGGCTAATATAGCTGAAATTGCACTAGAGGCTGACTACAAGGATAAGCAGTGGATTCTTGACAGTGGATACACTTCACACATGATAGGAGACGAGTAAATTATCAAAGCTAAACAAGTCAAGAGAAGGCAAAGTCAAGTTTGGCAATGATGATTCACTCAATATTAGTGGTCAGGGGTCAGTAAATATTGGAAAAGGAAAGCTGAAAGATGTTCTGCATGTTGAAGGACTCAGATATAATCTAGCATCTGTTAGCCAACTATGCAATGAAGACCATAAAGTGATATTTATGAAAACAGGTTGCCAAGTAAAGAGTAAAAAAGGCAATACTGTTGCAGCCGGGAAGAGAACAGCTGGAAATTTATATGTGATTGATGAGGACAAGACAAACAGTTGTTTACTCACCAAAGAAGATGAAAATCAACTTGGCATAGGAGGCTGGGACACTTATCACAGAAGAACATAAGGAAGCTGACTACTACTCATGCAATCAGAGACATTCTCGACCTCAGGAGAGAGAGAGAGAGAATATGTTTGCTCAGCATGCTCTAAAGGAAAACAGGTCAGAAAGCAGTATAAGACCAAAGAGTTCAGTTTTGAAGCAGTACTTGATATTGTGCATATTGATTTGTGTGGACCGATGAGGACAAAAGGGTTGAATGGTGAGAGGTACTTCATCTTGTTTGATGATGATTATTCCAGAATGAGCTACATCATGCACCTTAAATACAAGTCAGAAGTTTTGAAATGCTTTAAAAGATACAAAAGATTGGCTGAAAATGAGAGTGGAAAGAAGATCAAAGTATTAAGGTCAGATCAAGGCACTGAATTCATAAATGGAGCTTTTGAAGATTACTTTGAGAAGTATGGAATTCACCATCAGATGGCAACAGCAAGAACACCTCAACAAAACGGGGTGGTAGAAAGGAAAAATAGAGCTGTAGTTGAAATGGCAAGGACTTTACTGCTGGAATCCAAGCTTCACACAAGATTTTGGACAGAAGCAACATTTACAGCTGTACATTTACTGAATGGAGTCTTACTAAGGCCCAATACTGATAAGACTCCATATGAGCTATAGAGTAGGAAGAAGACAACAGCTAAGTATCTCAAAATCTTTGGCAACCCATGTTTTGTGAAGAACAAGGAGCAAAACTTGGGAAAATTTAATGCTAGGTCTGATGAAGGCACCTTTGTGGGATACTCAGCAAAGATAAAAGGTTACAAGGTTTTCCTGCATAAGCTGGGAAAAGTGATCACGTCCAGTGATGTGAGAATAGATGAGAACTGGAAAACAATGTAGAATGGAGATGCTAGAGACAATGAAGAAGATGACTTCAATGTAGATGAAAAATCAGACCAACCTGAAGAAAAGGAACAAAAAGTAAGTTCAAACTCAAAGAAGAGTGAGTCTGAAGATGAAGAAAGAGATCCTCTTGTAACTAAGATTATGCAAGAAAGAAAGCCAAAAAAACGTGGACCAGTGCTCATCAAGGAAATCAGATCATAGGTGACCCATCAACAAGAGTTACAACAAGAAGAAGAATTATGGGAGCTACTGCTTTACTCTCACAAGTTGAACCTAAATCTATTGAAAAGGCTATACAAGATAAAGCCTGGGTCAAAGCTATTAATAAGGAGCTAGATCAAATTGAGAAGAATGATACATGAGAGCTGGTTCCAAGACCCACTAACAAGAATGTCATAGGAACAAAATGGGTGTTTAGGAATAAACACAATGAAGATGGCAAGGTGGTGAGGAATAAGGCCAGGCTGGTTTGCAAAGGTTACACTCAGATAGAAGGAGTAGATGTTGATGAAACTTTTGCACCAATGGCAAGGTTAGAAACTATTAGAATGTTCCTAGCTTTGGCAGCACATAAGAGGTATAAAGTCTATCAGATGGATGTGAAATCAGCCTTTCTGAATGGGCTCCTGAAAGAAGAAGTGTATATTGAACAACCCGATGAAGTACAAATCAGTGAGGATAAGACAAACGTGTGCAAGCTGAAGAAAACCTTGTATGGTCTTAAACAAGCCCCAAGAGCATGGTACAGTAGGTTGGATGTGTATTTGAGAAGGTTGAATTTCAGAAGAGGAACAGTTGATAATAACCTATATGTGTTCAACTCAAAGAAAGGCCAGCTGATATCCATAGTATATGTGGATGACATCATCTTTGGAAGGGATCACTCTGAACTATGCCAAGATTTTGCACAGAAGATAAGTGAGAAATTTGAGATGTCATTAATTGAAGAAATGAATTACTTTCTTGGATTACAGATAAAATGATGTGAATAAGGTATTTTTATTTCTCAAACGAAATATGCCAAAGAGATGTTGAAAAAGTTTGGAATGAAGGATAGTAGACCTGTCAATACCCCTATGACAGTGGGCTGCAAGTTAACAAAAGATCAGGAGGGAAGAAGTATGAGCCCTACCGAATACAGGAAGATGATAAGGAGCCTTCTATACTTTACAACATTAAGGCCTAATCTTATGCAAGCTGTGTGCATTGCCAACAGATTTCAAGCTGATCTTAAGGAATCTTATGTGTTGGCAGTGAAAAAAATCCTAAGATACCTCAAAGGGACACTGGAAATGGGTTTGTGGTATCTGGCCATGGATTCTGGAAAACTACGAGCATACACTAATGCAAACTAGGTAGGAAGTATAGATGATAGAAAATCAACCAGTGGCTATAGCTTCTACTTGGGTTCAAAGTGTGTTGCATGGTTAAGTAAAAAGCAAAACAGTGTTGCTTTAAGCACAGTGGAGGCTGAGTATATGGCTGCTTGTGCAGATTGTACACAGGTGATATGGATGCTAAGACAATTGGCAGACTTAGGTGTTGAACTAAAGTTACCAGTGAGTCTACTTTATGATAATCAAAGTGCTATTGATCTCAGTAAGAATCTGGTTCAACATTTAAGGAGCAAGCACATTGATATCCAGTATCACTTCATCAAAGATAAAGTGGAAGAGGGCATAATTCAGTGGGAGTATGTCGGCACTAAAGATCAAATTTTAGATATTTTAACCAAACCTTTGTCCACAGAACTATTTGAAAAGCACAGATTGAGTCTATCTGTGCAAATGCCTCCTCAAGTTTGAAGTTCAAATGAATCCTCCATCTCTACTTTGCTAGTTTTTTAGATTTGTAATTGGTTGGCAAAGGGGAAGAGAAGCAACAATGTAGAGGGAGTTGTTAAGAGAGGGGGAGTGCATATTTAGGGGAAGTAGAAATTGCTGCATAATGGCTTTTGTTATGAGTGTTGCCAACAATTACAAAAGGGGAGATTGTTGTTCTCATAGTCTTGTATGGGTTTTAATTGTTGTCAACTAGATTTAAATGTGTAAGAAAGTAAAGCCATATGGAAGGGCAAGAAAGTAAAAGCCATATGGAAAGGCAAGAACGTAAATCCTCTGCATAAGCCCTATTAGGGTTTCATGGAAAAGAGTATATAAAGACCTTAGAAGACAAAACTAGGGCAAGGCCAACATAAGAGAGCATTCGGTAAACACAAAGAGAGCAAGGTCGACACAAAAGATAGAAAAACCATACATGACCGACAGAGAACAAAAAGAAAAAAGGGAGAGAAAACCCGGGGTACGGCCGAAGAGGGGTGGACGAAGAGAGAGAGAGACCATCGGTAGAAAAACAGAGAAAAAAAGAGACAGTCGAAGGGGGGCTGGATGGCAAGACAAAGAAAAGCCATTGGAAGAAGGAGAAAAATTCAAGACGGCCAAAAGTGTGACGACAGGCCACCGGCACACCAGCGATCAACGAGGAGACGACACGGCAAGGAGAAAACCGTGTGACGGCAAGAGAGAGAAACCTGTGAGGAACAGCACACCACCGACAGAAAAGGGAGAAAATCCGTGATGGCCAAAATCAGAGACGGGGCTGAACAGCAAAACAAGAGCTAGACAGTAGGACGAAAGATATACCACCGAAAAAAGAGACGGACAAAGAAGAGTGGACGGCTGAAGGAAATCGTGAGCCCACCCAAAAGAGAAGACAGTAGATGTAGAATGGGTGAGACCAGATTGGAGGTAGAACGGGTAAGACCAAACTAGATCTAGAACGGGTAAGACCAAATCAGAGCTGGAACAGGTGAGACCAGACCAGATCTAGAACAGGTGAGAGAGAAAACCCAACTAGATAGCAGAACGAAGGGCGGACGGAAAAAGAAAGAAGTGAACGGCCAAAATCGGGGTGGACGGCAAAGAGGTGAACGGCCGAAGGAGAGTGGACGGCACAGGAAAAGAGTGAACGGCTAGACGGTGAGAGAGATCCAGCTGGACAGCGTGAGACCAGAATGTGCGTCGGCATAAGACCAGAACGTGCGACAGCGTGAGACCAGAACATGCAACGGCATGAGACTAGAAAGGTGCATAAGGTGTGAGACCAGTAAAGCGAGCAAACCAGAAACGTGCGTAAGACGTGAAACATCAAACCAGAAATGTAAGGCAGGCCGTAAGATCAGGAGATGGGTGAAGTTGTGAGACGGTGAAAGCAGGAGTTGTGTGAGACAACGTAGAGAAGAAATTCGGTGAAGCATCGGAAAGAACTCAATGTATTTCCAGATTTCTTCAAGAGAGGTTAGAGAGCGTTATGGTGAACTTCAAAGCGGCAGTAAAGCAGCCTTTTCAATTCAACAAAGACAAGACAAGCTAAAAGAAGGGTAGACACAGTAAGTGACACTCTTTGTATTGTACTTGCTTAGTATTTGCAATAATGAAAGGAACAGAGGATTAAGACATCCATTGTAACTGGTATTCTCAAGTATAGTGGATTATCTCGGCAGAGGGAGAGTCCCTACCACTGTGGATGTACGTCACGTTGACGGAACTACGTAAATCTCGTGTGTTCTTACTTTATTTTATGTTCTGTGTTTTGAATTGAGTTGTGTGAACGCAACAAAAGTATCAGCCAACCCATAATCTAACGAAGACCTAATAGGCAAGGTGTCTGAAAGGTGACTTTGGGGACTATTGTGATTAGTAAGTAGCAATAAATCTACCTTAGTCGAATTTGAGAAAGAGTTCACTTTTAAGAAGAGGTTGAAGTTATTCACACACCTACGAATTGTGGTGATACTGATTCACCCCCCCTCTCAGTATTACAAACTAGTAGATCCTAGGGTGAAGTCGGGAACTTCAATAAATTTGATAACTCCCTATTTTGTCAATTATGATAGCATTTCTTTTAAAATAAAATGATAAAAACTTGTTTTTTCAATTTTAGAAAACCCAAAGATAAGAAATCTTAATCTCATAAAAGCCCGTTCATTTTATGATAATAGCATTTACAATCTAATATTTTCAAAATGTTTTTAACTTTTTGAACAAACCAATTTTCTTAAAAAAAATTGAGAAAGAATTACAAAATCTTTTTCTTTAAAAAAGAATTGAGAATTTCAAAACCCTTTTTCAAAATGAACTTTGTTCTAATTTACCAAATGCATTGTAGGATAGGAGATAACATAAGATTGACCTACCTTATGAGCTAGACTTTAGTGAAAAAAAAAATACACACAAAAGCACTCCCTTTTCAAATGTTTACAGAGTTATAACAATACTATAGAAAAGAAATTAAGGATTTAAAATCAAAAGGACTAATCTCGAAATCGCATTCTCCATAATCTTGCTTCACATTTTACATCAACAAAAATTTAGAGCTTGAAATCAGGACACCTAGATTAATTATTAACTACAAACCTTTAAACAAAGCCTTAAAGTGGATTAGGTATCTTAAACCTAACAAAAGGGACTTATTACAAAAGTTACATTTTGCATGCATTTTTTCAAAATTTGACATGAAATTAGAATTTTGGAAAACTCAAATTCATCCAAAAGACCATTACAAAATTGCATTCACCATTCCATTTGGACAATACAAATGGAATGTCATGTCTTTTGATTTGAAAAATGCTCTTTTTGAATTTTAAAGAATCATTAATGACATTTTTCATCCTCATTCAAAATTCTGCATCATTTACATTGATGATGTGTTAGTTTTTTCAAACTCAATTAAAAATCATTTTAAACATTTGTACAAATTCTTTTCAATTACCAAGAAAAATGGTCTTGTGGTTTCACAATCAAAGATCTCTTTATTCCAAACCAAAATTTAGTTTCCTGGTTATTACATCATCCAAGGAACCATTACTCCCATTAAAAGGTCCCTAGGCTTTTCAAAAGAATTTCTAGATAGAATTATAGACAAAACCTAGCTTTAAAGATTCCTTGAATAGCAACACATACAAGTAGCAATTGTAGCAAGTTCAGTAGCTTGTTGCAACAGAGGAGAAAATGTGCCTGGTAACAAGTCCGGTAGCTTGCAGCAACAAAGGAGAAAACATGTCTTGGTAGCAAGTGCAACAACTTGCAACAACAAAGGAGAAAATGTGCCCTGTCAATAGGTGAGATGGCACCAACAATAGGTGAAGAGAACCTGCCAAGGCTGAAGGAGGTAACACCGACAACAGAGGAAGAAACCTACCAAGGTAACAGGTAAGGTAACACCGACAGCAAAAGGAAAAAACTTGCCAAAGGAGCAGGTGAGGCAACATTGACAGCAAAGGAAGAGAACCTGTAGCGGAGATAACTAGCAACGAAGAGAAACTACAAAGGAGAGAACCTATAGCAAGGATAACCTGCAACAGAGATAACCCATAGAGAAGAGACCAACAAACCCTGAGCAAAGACTGGCAATGAGGAAAGAAAAGGTTTGTTTTCTACAGTAGCAACCTGTGCATATTGAGTGATCTATCTTAGGGAAGTCATTATCATAAATTGTTTATGTATTTCGTTGAAAAAAAGTGGGATACCCTTGTAATGATCAGGAGATCAGTCCATTGAGTAATCGAGAGATCATTTTATCTAATGATTGGGAGATCAAACCTTTGAGTAATCAGGAGATCGACTCAATGATCGGGAAATCATCGCAAGTGGTTAAGGAGTGTCCTTCCATAAGTGGTTAAGGAGTAATCCTTCCATACCATAATTATATCCCTTGATAATAAGAGTGGATTGTGTGATTTAGGAGTGATCCTATCACACTGTAGACATAGCTCACACATTGTGGGTGAACCACATAAAAATTATTGTGTGTTCTTGGGTGCTTGTGTTTGATTGATATCCGTGCGACCACTTTCATATATAGAAGAAAGATAAACATTGGATTATCAATTCTAACAAATCACAGAGGTTAAATCCGAAAAGATTTATAAAAAGTGAGCATCTCATACTGATTCACCCCTCCCCCTCTTAATATAAGACCTAAGAAGGTCCTCGTCACCTTCTTCTTCTCCCTTTGGTATGGCTGCCGATTACTACAACTCCTCCTTCGATTGGTGTGGCTACTTCCTTCTTTGGTGGTTGTTGTCACCTCTTCTTTGGCCAACTACTGCTGTAATCTCCTTGGCTGGTTATTGCACTCACCTTGGTGGCTACTGCTACACTCTCCTTTGCTGGCTACTGCACTCTCTTTGGCTAGCCATTACACTCTCTTTAGCTGGATGTACCTCTCCTTGGCTGCAACTCTCTTGGCCGGTTATTGCTTCACCCTCTTTGGTCGTCTACTCTCTCTTTTTAGCTTGCCATTCTCTCTTATTTTTCTACAACTGATTGTTCTCACTTATAGCTCATACCTAGGTCTTGCAAGATACATGAAGGTATTTATAGAGCCTTGAGATTAGAGTTATACAATCATCAACAATCAGCATTGATTCTCAAAGGTTGCCCTACAATCAATAACCAAATTTGATTCCTAAAATTTAAGGTAAATGGTCAAGGGTTAACGGTCAACATCAACATTTCAACTTCAGGGTTGACCTACCATTAATGGTTTTGCCCAATGATCTCTCTGTATCTCAATAACATTCATAACATCAAATTAACACATACAACTATATGAGATACAGTTGACAACAAATCCAATATTAGCCATCAAAGATGGGCTCAACAATAGTCGAACCAAAGGGAGAAAAAGGTCAACCACACTAAAAGGAGAGGTGTGCAGCAGTAACTAATCAACCACACCAAGGGACAAGGTGTGCAACAGCAACCAATTAACCACACCAAGGGAGAAGGTGTGCAACAGCAGCAAAAGGAAAGGTGTAGCAGTCATACCAAAGAAGGTGATAGCCGAACCAAAGGGTGAAGAAAGGTGTAGTAACCACACCAAAGAAGGTGATAACTAAACTAAAAGGAGAAGGAAAAGGTGCAATAACCACCAAAGAAGAAGGTGCAACAACCACCAAAGAAGAAGGTGTAGCAACCACTAGAAGGAGAATGTGCAGTAGCAATTAAAAGGAGAAGGTGCAGCAGCAACCAAAGGAAGAAGGTGCAACAATAACCAAAAGGAGAAGGAGGCAGCAGCCACGAAAAAGAGAGGTAGCCACACCAAAGGAAAAGGCAACAACAGTTGCAACAAAAAGAAGGCAAAAATTACAACAAGGAAAAGGTAGCAATTGTAGCAAGGAAAAGGCAGCAATTACAACAAGAAGAAGGCAACAATTGCAGTAAGGAGAAGGTAGCAATTATAGCAAGGAAAATGCAATAATTGTAGTAAGGAGAAGGCATAAATTAAAGCAAGAGGAAGAAAGAGAAATGACTGCAGAAAGAAGCTTACAGCAGTAGGTAAGGCAACACTAGCAGCAAAGGAAGAAAACTTGCCAAGGTAGAAACAGGCAGCACCAACAGCAAAGGAGAAAACTTGCCCCTACAACAAGTGAGGCAGCACCAATAGTAGAGGAAGAGAACCTACCAAGGCAGAAGTAGGCAGCACCAGTAGTAAAGGGAGAGAACCTGTAGTGAAGATAACCTGTAGCGAAGATAACCTGTAATAGAGATAACTTGCAGCAAAGAGAACTTACAGCCAAAAGAACCCATAGTGGAGAGAACCTACAAAGGAGAAACAATAGTAGCAGCATAGAAAACTTGCAAAGAAGAGACCGATAAAGCTTGAGCAAAGACCGACAGTAAAGAAAGAGAAGATCCACTTTCTACAATAACAGTCTATGTATATTGAGTAATCTTTCTCAAGGAAGTCTTAGTCATAACCTTTTTATAAACTTCTTGAAAAAAGGTGAGAGACTTTTGGAGTGATCGGGAGATCCATCCTTTGAGTGATCGGGAGAGTATATCAAGAGATCAACTTTTTAAATGATCAGGAGATCATTATGAGTGGTTAAAGAGTGATCCTTCCACAACATAATTGTATCCCATAATAACAAGAGTGGATTGTGTGATTTAAGAGTAATCCTATCACACCGTGGATGTAGCTCACACATTGTGGGTGAACTACGAAAAAATTTTGTGTGTTCTCGGGTGCTCATACTTGATTGATATCTATACGACTACTCTCAAATAAAGAAACAAGAAAAAAAAATTAGATCATTGATTCTAATAAGTCATAGAGGTTAATTCGAATAGATTTGTAAAAAGTAAATATCTTACACTGATTCACCCTCCCCCTCTCAATATAAGACTTAAGAAGATCCTCATCAAGTGGTATCAGAGTAGGTTTCCTTTGTTGATCTAATTTGTCTACTTTGATTTGAACTTATTTGTTGTTACTGTGGGTCTTTACATTTACTATTGGTTGATATCATGGATAGTATGAACAGTGTTAACAGCAAGGGTATTTCCACTTTTGATGAATAGAATTATCGGTTATGGATGAATAGAATGCTCCTATATCTGATGTCACTTAGTCTAGAATTGCAGTAAGGAGAAGGTAGTAATTGTAGCAAGGAAAAGGCAATAATTGTAGTAAGGAGAAGACAAAAATTAAAGCAAGAGGAAGAAGGAGGAGTGACTACAGAAAGAAGAAGCTTGCAGTAGTAGGTGAGGCAACACCAGCAATAGAGGAAGAGAACTTACCAAGGTAGAAGTAGGCAGCACCAATAGCAAAGGAGAAAACTTGCCCCTACAGCAAGTGAGGTAGCACCAACAATAGAGGAAGAGAACCTACCAAGGTAGAAGTAGGTAGCACCAGTAGTAGAGGAAGAGAACCTGTAGTGAAGATAACTTGTAGCGGAGATAACCTGCAATAGAGATAACTTGCAGCGGAGAGAACTTACAACCGAGAGAACCCACAATGGAGAGAACCTGCAAAGGAAAAACAACAGCAGCAACATAGAGAACTTGCAAAGAAAAGACCAATAAAGTTTGAGCAAAGACCGACAATAAGGAAGGAGAAGATCCACTTTCTACAAAAGTAGCCTGTGTATATTGAGTAATCTTTCTAAGGGAAGTCTTCGTCATAACCTTTTTATAAACTTCTTGAAAAAAGGTAAGAGACTTTTGGAGTGATCGGGAGATTCATCCTTTGAGTGATCGGGAAAGTATATTAGGAGATCAACTTTTTAAATGATTAGGAGATTATTATGAGTGGTTAAGGAGTGATCCTTTCACAACATAGTTGTATCTTATAATAACAAGAGTGGATTGTGTGATTTAGGAGTGATCTTATCACACCGTGGATGTAACTCACACATTGTGGGTGAACTACGTAAAAATTTTGTGTGTTCTCAAGTGCTCATGCTTGATTGATATCTATACGACTGCTTGCACATAAAGAAACAAGAAAAAAAAAATAGATCATTGACTCTAACAAGTCACAGAAGTTAATCTGAATAGATTTGTAAAAAGTAAATATCTCACACTGATTCACCCTCCCCCTTTCTATGTGAGACTTAAGAAGGTCCTCATCAAATGGTATCAGAGTAGGTTTCCTTTGTTGATCTAATTTGTCTACTTTGATCTGAAATTGTTTGTTGTTATGGTGGGTCTTTACATTTACTGCTAGTTGATACCATGAATAGTATGAATAGTGTTAACAGCAAGGGTATTTCCACTTTTGATGAATTGAATTATCAGTTATTGATGAATAGAATGCTCCTATATCTGATGTCACTTGGTCTAGATGTGTTTAAATCTACTGTCAATGGCTTCATCCATATTATTGAAGGTGCTACTATGACACCTACTGATAAAAAGAATTTGGAGTGTGATGGAAAAGTGAGAAATGCCTTATATGCCTCCTTATCAAACAAAGAATTCATTAAAGTGATAAGGTGCAACACAGTCAAACAAATTTGGGACAAACTGAAGAATATTTACGAAGGAGATAAAGTTATGAAGGAAGCTAAGCTACAAATTTGGAAGAGCAGATTTGAAAACACAAAGATGCAAAATGATGAATCTGTGAATGCCTTCTTTACAAAAGTAAATGAAATTGTATGTTCCATTAGAGGTTACGGAGAGGAGATAAATGATGTTACTGTGGTAAGGAAGATACTCAGAACCTTACCGAAAGCTTTCAATGCCAAAGTTTCCTCTATAGAAGATAAAGATTTGGATAAGCTGCCCTAGATGATTTGCACAACATATTTGTGGCTTATAAAATGGGAATAGGCCTAATGAAAAAAGAAAAGAAGTTTAAGGAAAAGAAGGAGTTGGCCTTCAAAGCAATGAAGAAATTAAAGATTAAAGACTAAAAAGAAAAATTTTGCTGTAACTCTAAATAAGAAGATAGTAATATTAAACTTGATAAAGTCATGGTATACATCACCAAAAATATAAGGAAAGGAAAAGGAAAATACAAGGAAAAATTACCCTTGAAGTGCTTTAGTTGTGGAGCAATTGGGCACTTTGCCATGGACTGCCTAAAGAGAAAAGAAACTAATGATGATTCTGATGATGACGCTACAGAGAATGTGCTAGTTACTTAAGTAAATGTCGAACAAGACTCTTCAAGTGATAAGGAATCAATCAAAAAGAAAGAGAATGAGTTGGTACAACAAAGTGAGAATGAATTAAGAGCCTATTTACACAAAAACAGCAAGTTGAAAAAAGAGGTAAAGCATCTCAAGAAGTTGTATGAAGATTTAGCTGTTGATGAATCTGATCTTTAAGTGAAAGAAAAGGGTTTTAAAGCAAAAGAGAAGTAATATTTAAAGAGAATTGAGGAGCTGAATGTAATTAAGGTAGAGCAAGGCAAAATACACAAAGCTCTTGATGCTAAGGTGATTGCATAAGCGTAAGAGGTGTTGATTTTGCAAGCAAAACTCTACAAGGCTGAGTCTAAATTAAATAAGTATGAAGAAAGCTTTATGCAGGCCATGGAAGTGAGAGGAAAGTCTTCTTCAGCAAATGCCATTAAGGAGGATGCTACCAAAAAATTAGATAAGTGTCTAAGTAAACAAAGACCTCATTCAATAGGAATGAAAGGACTTGGCTATATTAAAAAGTTGAATGAAAAGGTAGTAGAGAAAAAGAAAATTGTGTTTGTGCCTGAGTGCAAACACAATGATGTTATACAGAAGAAAAACCAACCTAAGCTAAAATGGGTTAAGAAAGATGTGATGAAAACTCCCAGCCAAAAGTGACAGGTTGTCAAAGATGGAAAAAAGGTTGCCACAAAAGTTACTAAAGATAAAAGACATAAACTTGGTAAAAAAAGAAAATCCATATTTGAAGGATTTTGCTAGAACTGTGGTAAGTATAGGTATAAGGCTAATGTGTGCTGGAGTAATGAGCCTATAATGAAAAGAAATGTGAGGCAAGAGTTTAGAGGGAGACTCTCTCAAGAAAGGAGATAGCCTTGAGTGAAAAGAAGTTATATTTCACTAAGAAACAGATTTGATATATTGGAAAAAATTTGTGAAAAATGCGAAAAGGCTAGACATATTGCTGAGGAATGCTTAACATTACTACTCGGTCAAAGAATGCAAAGGAGAACACCTACATATGCTCTTATATTGAGCCAAAGAAGAAGAAGAGGAAGAGAAATGGCTATAGTTGTGGAAGTAGCCTTAAAAGCTTCCAAGAAAGAAAAGCCATGGATCCTGGATAGTGGTTGCTCTTCACACATGACAGGAAACTCTAAGGTGTTAAAGGAAGTAGTAAAATTTGATAGAGGGCCAGTCATATTTGGTAATGATAGTGCCTTAAAGATCAAAGGTGTTAATGCTGTTGAAATTGGTGTAAGAAAGCTAAAATCAGAGGAAATGCTTTATGTTGAAAGGCTAAAACACAATCTTATTAATGTTAGCCAACTTTGTAATAATGGACATGAAATTACATTCAGAAAGAGTGACTACACGATAAAGAGATTAAGTGATGATATTGTTCTTACTAAGGGAGAAAAAACAAATAAAAACTTACACTAAGTTTCTAGAAGCAAAAACACATGTTACATGAGTACCAAAAATAAGAATTTGTTATGGCATTGGAGATTAAGACATCTTAGACAAAAAAA
>CM038596.1:8169473-8182077 GCA_021533255.1 Ceriops tagal
AAAAAAAGGCTGAACTTATGTATTCAACCACTCCCTAGAGGATGAGGTATGCCTCCAACCTCTCTCCCCTTCCTTCTTCTATTATTCCTTGGATTTATTATCAAAGGGGGAGATATTTTGCATAAACCAAAGAGAGTATATACTAATCAAAAGGGAGAGTAGCTTGATAAATCCAAAGGGGAAAATCAAATAAAAAGGGAGAAGCAAAAAAAAGGGGGAGTTAAAGGTTGCTTTTAATTGGAATCATGCCTATATGCAAAAGGGAGATGCATGTTTCAAGGGGAGCTGTGAATGTCAAAAGTTGCTATTTATGCATTGCTAATTGTTGGATTTAAAGTGTTGCCAACAAATCTAAAGGGAGAGATTATTGAGCTCATCTTTGATGGCTAATGTTAGATTTGTTGTCAATAGCATCTCACATAGTTATACTTATTAATTTGATATTTTGAATGTTGTTAAGATGCAGAGAGGTTGTTGGTCAAAACCGTTGATGGCAGGTCAACTCTAAAGTTAATAAGTCAATGTTGGACATTGACCCTAAATTTTAAGGGTCAAGGTTGACCGTTGACCCTTAACTATTGACCTTAAATTTTAGGAAGTTAATGTTAACTACTGATCCTAAATTTTATGAATTAAATTTGACCATTGATGATTGGGCAACCCTAAAACTCAAAACTTATAAATACATCCATGCATCTTTTAAAAGAAGTGTATGCTACAAATAAATAAAAGAGAATGGCAAAAAAGAGGTGCAGCAGCAAAGGGAGAAGAAAGGTGCAGTAGCCACACCAAAAATGGTGACAACCAAACCAAAGGGAGAAGAAGGTCAACCACACCAAAAGGAAAGGTGTGCAGTAGCAACCAATTAACCACACTAAGGGAGAAGGTGTGCAACGGCAAAAGGAGAAGAGAGGTGCAGCAACTACACCAAAAAAGGTGATAGTCGAACCAAAAGGAGAAGAAAGGTGTAACAGCCACACCAAAGAAGGTGACAACTAAACCAAAGGGAGAAGGAGATGGTGTAGAAGCCATCGAAAGGAAAAGGTGTAGCAGCCATTAGAAGGAGAAGGTGCAGCAGCCACCAAAGGAGAAGGTGCAGCAGCCACCAAAGGAGAAGGTGTAACAGCCACTAAAAGGAGAAGGTACAGCAGCCACTGAAGAAGAAGATGCAACAGCAACCAAAAGGAGAAGGTGTAACGATAACCAAAGAAACCCAAGGCAGAAGGTGCGGCAATAACCAAAGGAAGAAGGTGTAGTAGTAACCAAAAGGAGAAAAAGGCAATAACCACCAAAAAGAGAGTTAGTTGCACTAAAGGAGATGGTAATAACAATTACAGTAAGAAAAAGGCAAAAATTATAGCAAGGAAAAGGCAATAATTGTAGCAAGGAGAAAGCAGCAATTGCAACAAGGAGAAGGGAGTAATTGCAACAAGGAGAAGGCAGCAATTGTAGTAAGAAGAATGCAGCAATTGCAACAAAGAGAAGGCAGCAATTATAGCAAGGAGAAGGCAAAAATTGCAGCAAGTGGAAGAAGAAGGAGCGACTGCAGTAAGAAGAAACTTACAGCAACTTGCAACAGCAGGTGAGGTAGCACCAGCAGCAGAGGAAGAAAACCTACCAAGGTAGAAGCAAGCAGCACCAGTAGTAGAGGAAGAGAACTTACCAAGGCAGAAGTAGGTAGCACCAACAGCAAAGGGAGAGAACCTATAAGGGAGATAACTTGTAACGAATATAACCTGCAACCAAGAGAACCTATAAAGGAGAGAACCTACAGAAAAGAGAACCTACAAAGGAGAAATAGCAACAACGACATAAAGAACCTACAGAGAAGAGACCAATAAAGCTAAGACCACCAGTGAGGAAGGAGAAGATCCACTTTCTACAATAGCAGCCTATGAATATTGAGTGATCTTTCTTAGGGAAGTCACAGTCATAACCTTTTTATAAACTTCTTGAAAAAGGGTAGGAGACCTTTAGAGTGATCAAAAGATCGATCCTTTGAGTAATCGGTAGATCAACTCTTCTAGTGATTAAGAGATCAACTCTTTAAGTGATTGGGAGATCAACTCTTTAAGTGATCGAGAGATCATTGTAAGTGGTTAAGTAGTAATCCTTTCACAAGTTGTTAAGGAGTGATCCTTCCATAACATAGTTGTATCCCTTGATAATAAGAGTGAATTGTGTGATTTAGTAGTGATCCTATCACATTATGGACGTAACTCACACATTATGGGTGAACCATGTAAAAATTCTATGTGTTCTCAGGTGCTTACGCTTGATTGATATCCATACGACCGCTCTCACATAAAAAAAAAAAGAAAAAAAATTGGATCTTAACTATAACAAGTCACAAAGGTTAATCTGGACATATTTGTAAAAAGTAAACATCCACACTGATTCACCTCCTCCTCCTCTTAATGTGAGACCTAAGAAGGTCCTCATCATAAACAATAACAAAACTTTTGTAAAAATTTTAAAAGAATCAATAGTTCTTCATGAGTTAAAGACTCACGCTTTATCAATTTTCAATATAGTACTTTTACTTTTTCATTACCTTAACCTTTTTCTCATAAAACTCTTGTTTTTGAACTCTTACTTATGATCACTTTTCTCTTTTAACTAAACATATATAATGAATATCTTTTCTCAATCTTTAGCTTTTTTCACCAAAATTTACATTTGGTCCACATACTACAAAAAGGTTCTATAACCCTTTTATAGATAATCATAACAAATTAGCCATTGAATATTGATTTCTTTACATAATGAAAATTAATTTCCAAAATAGAAATCTTTCTTTCTGAGGCATTAGTCAATTGGCCCAAAATTTTTGTAACTTTTTAAAAATTTTGTTTTCAAATTGTTTAGCTTTATTATTCAATTACAATTATTGATTAGGTTAACCAACTTGAATTTTCTGTAATTTTTCTCTTCTTAACTTTTTTTTTTATTCAATTAACCATAAGCATTAATTCAGTTGACCTTCCATTTAGAATATGAATCCCTTGAAAACATCTTTTATGATACTTAAGTCATAACAAAAGAAACTAGGAAAAAAAGTCAAGGAAAGGACAAAGTAAGTTGAAGTAAAAAATGTAAAGAAGAGGAAATAACAAATTACTAGGAAGATAGAAATTTAAGTGAATAAAGGAAAAACCTAAAGTTCCTATTTGTTGTTCCCACAGCCTTGTATGAGTTGTAATTGTTGTCAACTAGGTTTAAGTGTGCAAGAAAGTAAAGCCACATGGAAGGGTAAAAAAGTAAATTTACCGCGTAAGCCCTATTAGGGTTTCATAGAGTAGAGTATATAATGGTCTTGGAAGATAGAAAAAACTGTCGGCAATATTGAGCATTCAGCAAAACCTAGACAACCGACCAACCAAAGAGAACACCAAACCCTACACGGAAGAACACCACCGACAAGGACGAAGAGAGTGAATAGTGCAGTCGACGGACGAAGAGAGTGAACAGTGCAATCATGAACAGTATCCATCGTGAACAGTGCTGTTGAGTGAACAGTAACCGCACAGTGAAGCGGTCGTCGGACATAGGAGAGAAACGGATATAACAGCGAGACTATCGGCGAGGAGACAACACGGCACATGGCAACCCTACACCATCGATAGAAAAGAGAGACGATCGAAACGGCTGGTGAAGGGGGGCGACAACAGAATGATACGGAAGAAAGAGAGAACCGTTGGCAAAAACAGAACCGTCAAGAGAGAGAAAGAGTCGACGGGAAGGAGAGAAAGGGAGCGAAGCTATGCAGCAAAACCGTGAGGGAGACCAGATCCGAACTGGAACGGGTGAGACGAGACCAGATCGGGAACGGGTGAGAGAGATCCGGCGGCTAGACGTTGGAAGAGAGAGAAACAGACGGTCGAAAAACAGAGAAACCAGTCGACGGGAGAGAAAACCGGGAACGGGCGAAGAAGGCAGGACGAAGAAAAGTAGACCACCGGCAGAAAAGGGAGGAAATCTGGCCAAGTGGGTGAATGGAAAAGTGAAATCCGGTGAAGAGAGAGAAATCTAGCGAAGAGAGAGAAATCCGGCGGAAGAGAGAGAAATCCGGCGGTAGGAAAGAGAAATCCGGCTAAACAGTAAGAGAGAGAGAAATGGATAGGCAAGCCGTGAGACAGTGAGATCATGAGACAAGGAGACAGGTAAGACCGTAAGACGGTGAAAGCAGGAATTGTGTGATACAACGTAGGAATTCAACGAAGCATTGAACTCAACGTATTTCCAGACTTCTTCGAAAGAGGTTAAAGACCGTTGCGGTGAACTTCTAAGCGGCAGTGGAGCAGCCTTTCAATTCAATAAAGGCAAGACAAGCTAGAAGAAGGGTAGACACAGTAAGTGACACTCTTTGTATTGTACTTGCTTAGTAATTGCAATAGTGAAAGGAACAGAGAATTAAAGACATCCATTGTAACCTGTATTCACAAGTATAGTGGATAGTCTCGGTAGAGGGAGAGTCCCTACCACTGTGGATGTACGTCACGTTGACAGAACCACGTAAATCTCGTGTGTCCTTAATTTGTTTTACGTTCTGTGCTTTGAATTGAGTTGTGAACGCAGCTAAAGTATCAGCCAACCCATAACCTAACGAAGACCTAAACAAGAACATCCGTATTGTCTATTAGGCAAGGTGTCTGAAAGGTGACTTTCGGGACTATTGTGATTAGTAGGTAGCAATAGATCTACCTTAGTCGAGTCTGAAAAAGAGTTCGCTTTTAAGAAAAGATTGAAGTTGTTCACTTACCTGCGAATTGCGAATTGTGGTGATACTGATTCACCCCCCTCTCAGTATCACAGACTAATAGATCCTAGGGAGAAGTTGGGAATTTCACTATTGATGAAGACCTTCTTAGGTCTCACACTGAGAGGGGGAGGGGGTGAATCAGTGTAAGATGCTCGCTTTTTATAAATTTTTCTCGATTTAACTTATATGACTTGTTAGAGCCGATGATCAAATTTTTATCTTTTTTCTTTATGTGAAAGGGGTCGTACAGATATCAATTAAACACAAGCACCCAAGAACACACGACAATTTTTACGTGATTTACCCACAATGTGTGAGCTACATCCACAATATGATAGGATCACTCGTAAATCATACAATCCACTCTTTGATGAGCCTATCTTTGATGGCTAATATTAGATTTGTTGTTAACCTCATCTCACACAGTTATATATGTTGATTTGATGTTATGAAAGCAATTGAGATGTAGTGAAATCATTGGAAAAACCAGTGATGACAAGTCAATCCTAACATTAAGGAGTCAATATTGACCGTGACCCTAAATTTTAGGGGTCAAGATTAATCGTTGACCCTTGACCATTGACCCTAAATTTTAGGACTCAAATATGGCCGTTAATTGTAGGGCGACTTATGGAAATCACGATGACCGTTGATGATCGTGTAACCCTAATATCAAGGCTCTATAAATACTCGTATGTGTCTTGCAAGAAGTGTGTGTGCTACAAAATTTTTTGAGAGAACAAAACCTAATTACAGTAGTCGGCTAAGAGGGAGAGAGAGATAGCAAGGTAGCCAGCCACCACACCTGTAAACTTGAAGCAATTCACCATCCTCACCAGCACCTGTAGCAGTCAGCCCTCAGTAAGTCACAACAGTTAATCCTCACCAAGTTGCAGCAATGGGCCCTGATCAACACTTACAACAGCCAACCCTTACCAAAACTTGTAGTAGTCAGCCTTAAACCAATAATCTAGCAACCAAGGAAGACAAACCAAAAGGTGGTGTAGCAACCTTTGAATCTAGCAGCCAAGGGAGACAAACTAGAAAGTGGTGTAACAACCTATGAATCCAGCAGCCAAGGGAGACAAACCAAAAGGTAGTGCAGCAACCTGTGAGTCTTACATTAAGGGAAGACAAACAAAGAGGTAGCAGCTTCACCAACAAACTAGTAGCCTGCACCAGCAAACCAGGAGGCAATAGCCTACACCAGCAAAACCAGGAGGCAGCAACTTGCACTAGCAAACAAGAAAGTAACAGGTCCAGCAGAAGGTGGTGCAGCAACAGGAGGTCTCCACACTAGCAAACCAAAACCAGCAGTCATAACAACATCATCTGGGATCAAAAAGCAAACTAGCAGCAAGAGATTCCTACACTAGCAATCTAGGAGGCTTTCTAGCAAACCAACAGCACTTCATGAAGCTTTCCAGCAAACCAGTAGCACTTCAGGAGGCTATACTAGCACTAGTAACACCTCAGGAGGCTTCCCAGCAACAAAAGCACGTCTAGGAATCAAGCAAAAAATCAAAACATGCAGTAGCAGGTCTGGGAATCAGCTACCACCTGTAAAAATTGTAGCAACAGGTCCGAGAATCAATAGTGCATACGAATAGTAGTAGTTGTGCATATGGACAGCAACAATGCACATTGACAACAATAGCAGCATGTAAGGATAACATGAGCACATCTAAGAGACTATACCAATAAATGCAGTGCACCCAGCAACCAAATCAACAAAAGCAGCACATATGAATAGCAGTAGCACGTCCAGGAGGTTATACCAGCAAGTGCAATAAGCCCAACAACCAAATCAACGAAAGCAGCACATACAGACAGTAGCAGTACATCTAGGAGGCTATACTAACAAGTGTAGCACGCCTAGCAACCAAATCAGCGACAGCAATGGTACGACTAATAGCAGCAGCATGCATGGACAGTAGCAGCACTGCATGTGAACAGCAATAGCAATACACGTAAATAACAGGAGCAGCGTGTGTGAATAGTAGTAGCAGCATGCATGGACAATAATAGCAGTATGAGCAGACAGCAACAGTGCCTGCGGGCAGTAACAGTAATGCGTGCAAACAATAGTAACAACGCAAACAAGCAGTAGTAGCAATAACATATGTGGACAGCAATAGCAATAGGAAGGAGAAGATCCATATTCTGCACTAGCAATTTATACGCATTGAGTGATTATTCTCCAAGAAAGTTTTTACTATAAACTCTTGATAAACTTGCTGAATAAGGGTAGGATACCCTTAGAGTGATCAGGAGATTATTGTAAGAGGTTAAGTAGTAGTCCTTCCATAAGTAGTTAAGGAGTGATCCTTCCACAACATTGCTATATCCCTTGATATAAAAGTGATCTTATCACACCATGAACGTAGCTTACACATTGTGGGTGAACCACGTAAAAATTGTCGTGTGTGCTTGCATGCTTGTGCATTAATTTATATTCATACAGTCTCGCTCACATAAAGGAGAAAGATAAAAAAAAATTGGATCATCAGCTTTAACAAGTCACAGAGGTTAAATCTAAATCAATTTGTAAAATGTGCATATCTCACATTGATTCACCCCCCTCTCAATGTGAGACCTAAAAAGGTCCTCGTCACTCTTGTTATCAAGGGATACAGTTATGATATGGAAGGATCACTCATTAACCACTTACGATGATCTTTTGATCACTTGACGAGTTGATCTCCCGATCATTCAAAAGTTTGATCTCTCGATCACTTTAAGGTTTAATCTCTCGATCATTAGATAAGTTGATTTCCTGATCACTCAAAGGATTGATCTCCCGATCACTCTAAGTGTCTCCTACCTTTTTTCAACAAGTTTATCAAAAGGTCAATGACTAACACTTTCCTGAGAAAGATCATTCAATGTGCACAGGCTGTTGTTGTAAAAAACAAATCTTCTCCTTCCTCACTGCCAATCTTTACTCAGGCTTTGCCAGTCTCTTCTCTACAGGTTATCTCCGTTGCAAGTTCACTTCCTATTATTGGGGTTGCCTCACCTGCTACCTTGGCAAGTTCTTTTCCTTTACTACTGGTACTACCTGCCCTGTTGCCTTGGCACGTTTTCTCTTCTGTTGCTACAAGCTATCGTACTTACTGCTAAGGCAAGTTTTCTCCTCCTGCTGCTAGTTGTGTTTCTTGCCTTGCTGCTAAGACACGCTGGTGGTTATGCTCACTACTAGTTGTGCTTGCAAGCTGCAATTTCTAGTTGTGCTTGCTAGTAATGTTGCTTACACTTGCTAGTATTTTTGCCTGCACCTGCTACTACTGCAATCTGCAATTGCTGTTGGAGCCTTGTTGCCTTGGCATGTTTTCTCCTCTTTTGCTGCAAGCTATCAGACTTGCTACTAAGGCAAGTTTTCTCCTCCTGCTACTGGTTGTGTTTCCTACCTTGCTGCTAAGACACGCTGGTGGTTATGCTCACTACTAATTGTGCTTACAAGCTGTAATTTCTAGTTGTGCTTGTTGGTAATGTTGCTTACATTTGCTGGTATTGTTGCCTGTACTTGTTACTGCTGCAATCTGCAATTGCTGCTGGTCTACTTGCTCCTACTGCTGAAGCTTGCTACTACTGCTGCAATCCACAATTGTTGGTTATCTGCTTGCACCTGTTGGTACTACGAGATGTGCTACTAATATTATGGGCTATTGCAAGTGTTGCGGGTTATTGTGGGCTATTGCAAGTGTTGCGGGATGCTGCTAGTGTTGTGGGCTGCTACTGGTGTTACGAACTACTGTTGGTGTTATGGACTGTTGCTAATGTTGCGGACTACTGCTGGTGTTACGGGCTGCTGCTGGTGTTACGGGTTGCTGCTGATGTTACAAGCTACTGCTAGTGTTATGCAAGATGTACTGCTAGTGTTGCCTGCTGTAGGTTACTGGTTTCTTTATTGCAATTGCAAGATTCCTTGGGTGGTTACTACAACTCCTTCTCCCTTTGGTTTGGCCAGCTATTGCCTTCTTCTTTCTTTGGTGTGGTTATTGCACACCTTACCTTTTGATTTAGTATGGCTACTACACGCCTTCTCCTCTGGTTTGGTGTGACTGCACGTCTTCTCCTCTGGTTTGGTGTGACTGCTGCACACCTTCTCCTCTAGTTTGGTGTGGCTGCTACAAGCCCTCTCCTCTGATTTGGTGTGGTTGTTATACATTTTTCTCTCCTTGATGTGGTTGCTGCACATCTCCTCTTTTGGTTTGGTGTGGCTACCGGCTACTGCACCTTATTATCCCTTTAGTAGGGTTGCCTTTTTCTTCGGTGGTTGTTGTCACCTCTTCTTTGGCCAGCTGCTACACTCTTTAGTGCTACACCTCTCTTGGCTAGTTGCTGTCGCAACTCTCTTGGCCAGTTGCTGTTGCAACTCCCTTAGCCAGCTACTTCTCTCCTTGGTGGTTATCTCCTTTGCCTTAGCCTATCCCTCTCTTCTTTAATGGCTACCTCTCTTTTTGCCACTCAACCTCTCTTTGCCGTTCTCTCTCAAAATTCTGTAACCCACACATCGATCTTGCGAGATGTATAGGGGTATTTATAGAGCCTTGAAATTAGGGTTACACAATCATCAACAGTCAGCATTGATTTGCAAAGGTTGTCCTACAATCAACAACTAGATTTAATTCCTAAAATTTAAGGTCAATGGTCAATATTGACTTCCTAAAATTTAAGGTCAATAGTCAAGGGTCAACGGTCAGCCTTAACCCTTAAAATTTAGGGTCAACGGTCAACATTAATTTATTGAACTCAAGGTTGACCTACCATCATTGGTTTTGACCAACGACCTCTCTACATCTTAACGACATTCATAGTATCAAATCAACACCAACAACTATGTTAGATGCTATTGACAACAAATTCAACATTAGCCATCAAAGATGGGCTTAACACCTATACCTTAAATAGATACTTTTAAGGTGAATAAAAAGGTGTCACCTAAATTTAATGGCCAAAAATTTTGAAATAACACATTGCTTAAAAGATAACTAAAAGAACAAAATGATTTAAATTTTTTCAAAATTACTAATAATCATAAACATGCAAGTCCTGAATTCCTTGATAAGTTAGAATCCCCAAAAAAGGAGCAAGTGATAAGGATATTATTAAAAGGCCTCTGATGAACCCATTATAAGCTTAAAAGGTCCAACCTAGTTATTATACTATAAATAAAAAACTAGGTAGTCATTACATAGTATCCACTTGGATGGCATCTTTACTATCTTTACCTTTTTTCTATCATAACTAGTAAAGAGCTTCCTTAGTAAAAAGAAGCACAATTCACCCTTCAAAACACTTGTACCTTCATACTTGGCGCAAATGCCTTTAGCTCCTCATGTCTTATAAGGCATTGCTCCACCATTCTTAGCAAAGCCCCTTGCTAATACTACTTATAGCATTAGACAAGTCAAAGGAGCACGCCAATGCTACTTGGTAAGAAGCCTTTGGCATGCTCCCTCAATTGTACTATTGCCTTACTAGCCAATTAGAGTTTGCTCATGACATTATAAATACCCTATGATTACATCCTTATAAAGTAAGTCTAATACACCAAGCTTCATCTTCTTTGTTTTACCAAAAAGTTCTCACTAACTTAAATATCATAGCACTGATGTTGAGTTACAACCCAATATTTCAAAGCCTTTTTCCTTATTTTATAGGTCACATGCCCCTATTTGGAAACCACCATCAACACTTATCTTAAAAAATAATAATTGAGTTTTAATTATGATATTTTTCACTTTTAATTTTAACCTTTTATGTAATTTTGTGATTTAATCACATAAACAAATTAATAAAGTAATGCTAAGTTTAACTAAAAGTTAGCAATTAGTAATATAAGTAACAAAAAGTTCAAAATTTTGCTCTTGTGGTTAACTAAAATAAATTTGGTGAAGAAATGCAGTTAAAAAACAACTTATGACTTTCTATCTATTCAATCAAACAATAATCTAGTGAACATTTTACTATTAAGAAAATAAGAAATGCAATAGTGAAGTATTATATCAGGAATCAAAAGATTCCAAATTCAAAGTCTTAATAGATTTATGTTACAAATACGTCTTTAAGCTATCCTCACACCAAAAACATTTGTTTTTGGTCAATTAAAAGATTTGTTGGATTATGAACTATATAAGGAGATAACTCGTTTTACTCTTATAAACTTCATTTTCCTTTCTAGAATTAGAGTCCAAAACCTCAAAGATATAGATCTAAAGTCTTAATTATTAGAATATCTCTTGTGAGACAAAATAAATTTTCTTTTTGTGAGATATGGTGTTTACTACCCAACTTTTTTAATCATATTAAACTAAATCTTGTTGCTCAAAAATATACCCATTGGGATCATTTAGGCTAATGAGATTAACAAGTTCAAACCCAAAAACTTGCATTTAGGAAAAAATATCTAACCATTGTTGAAAATTGGCTTAAAGCTAAATTGCGTTGGATTTGTGTCATTCTAATTTTAACCACAAAGTTCATAATTGCTAAAATTTTTTCTCATGCCTTCATTATCCCTCTTAACTCAAGGTACAAGAGTATTAAATATAGTTAAATAATAATTGTGTCCTTAAATGAAACAAATTGTAAGATTTTAGAATATACAATCTCCATATGACATATGGTGGTGCCTTGTACATTATGTGCGACATTGATTCTTTAAGCCCCAAACATCGAAAGAAATCCTTTGGAAGCCAACTAGAACCAACATGCTTGTTTTTGTTAAAAGAATGACCAACTTGTCATAATAATGATAATATTATCATTATTTTTTAGATGTGTAATATTATTATTATTGCAATAGTTTCTTGGATAACAACTTTGAATCTTTTGGTTATCCTTATTCTTAAATGGTTTTTCTTTTTATCCCTTTTCCATCTCATCTTTTAGAATTTTTTTCCTTGTAAGTGCAATGTTTTTAATGCTACTCAAAAGGAAACAAGGCTAAAAAATAATAAAAAAGTAAGTTTAATGTAACTCACACATATTACCCTCTTATTCTTTTTAATTATACAATTAAATCATTTAACTCCAATTTATTCCCAATTGTACTAATCCATTTATTTCAATAATAAAACTTCAACTGAATAATTATGGGATAAGTCTACATTATATTTTTACCACTTAAATTTGTCAATGTGATCAAATTTTGACCAAAAATATATACATTTGGTGATAATATTTCCTTTGCAAAGGGGACCTAATTGAGATATGGATATAATCCATATGGATATACTGACTTGATTTACTTCATGACCTTTGCAATGTTGTGCGTTTTACTGTTCACCCTAAGTAAACACGTGCTGTGAGGATCCAATGGACTGATGCAAACCCATAAACTTTAGGCTATTTTAAAGTAAAAGATGGACAGATGAAAAATTTTGAGAAGTATGGGGGTTGCATATGAAAAAATAAAGTTTCTTGGTTCATGTGTTAATAATCGAAAACTCAAATGCCTACTTGCTGTAAAAAGAAGTAAGGCTGGATTTACGTATAACTCCTGACTGATATTGGAGCACACCAAATACAATTGGGCAGCTAATTAACATGTTAATCGGAGAGTAATGCAGTCATTTGGGGTATAAAGTTATCCATGAACAAGTGGCTGAGAACGAAAATTAGACAACATACGATGGCTTTTTGGGTAACTTCACTTAACAAGCTATTATCATATCCGCAGCAGCAATCCTCTTCTTCTAAATAAAATTTGCCCCCAGAAAATAAGGAATAAATTAGAAGCTCTGGAGCAAATAAACAACATCCTTCTTGGGTTTGTAGGTATCTCAATCCATCTTCATTTTCTTTAAACGTAAATTATCAGGAATTTTTTTTTTT
>CM038596.1:8182177-8311580 GCA_021533255.1 Ceriops tagal
TTTTTTTTTTTGCATTTTTTGAAAATGAATTATATCCATTTGGAAATATTTTATGACTTGTTTTTCTTTATTTGTTGAGATAACAAAAAAAAAAAAAAGGAGGTCTCTGCTTTCTGGATTCCCCATCTCCACCTCTCTGTCTCAGTGTGTGCATGTGTAAATTTCTGGGTTATATATCAGCAGATTAAAACTTGGGTCGCAATTTTTGAGGTGAAACTGAAGCATAAGCCAATGTCCAACAAACCGACATTACTGTAAACTGTTTTTGTATGAGCTCAAGATTCAACAACAAAATGTCTCAGAACAACTGGGAAGCCGATAAAATGTAAGTTTCCATTGAATATTTTCCTGTTCCTTTGATTTTTGTTACAGATTTCTATGTGGGTTTTTCTTTTTCTAAATTTTAATTGTTGATTTTGTTCCTTCTTTGTTTTTTTCATTTGGTTCAAGTAATAGTCGACCCGTACGGACGTTTTGTGTTTCTCAGTATGATCTGCACCATCATCTCTATTCTCTTTATCAATTCTCCTATCCTTCCTGCCTAGTTATATGAATTTCTCTTTCAATTCCATTGCCTCATCCTTACCTATGAGGTTCCAACTTTTGATCCCAAATTCACCTGGGAGTTGTTTCCGGGCATCTTCAGGGAAAAAAAAAAAAGAACGTTTTCATACACCCCAACCCCATCCCTTGAAAAGAAAAAGGCTTCTGGATTTTGCTTCTTTCTGCCATTTCCAAACCAAAGTTTTGGCCTTTCATGCTGTTTTATGATAGGCATATCTGTGTTGTTCTCAAGGATTCACATTCCTCTACAGCTTCTTTTTGGTTTAGAAGATGACTTGCTAAGTGGGTGTCGATTATGTGGTCTAGGGTTTTAAATATTTATGTTGTAGGTTGGATGTAGGCTGAAATTGCCGGTATCCCATTGTGGGACGATGTTATAATTTCAAATTTGTTGGTTTTGTTCTTGGCTTGGTGCCCACTTTGTTTTGCACCTGTTAGTGTGTGAAAAATTTTCGGGAGGGAGTCAATTTTCTTGTTCTTCTTTCTTTGTTCGTTTTTTTTTTTTAATTTTTTGTCTTGATTTATCCATTTACACAACTTTTTTTCACCAAAATCTCCTCAATATCTAATTTAAAGGCTTAATCTTGCACTGTGTCTGCTGCTATGCTATTTGATTTCATCGCCTTCTTGTTATCTCTTAATGTCTGCTTCATCAATGTCAATTTCTTTTCTGGGTTCTTTTTAGTCTTTCCCTTTCAATGATCATTAGGTTGGATGTGTACATCCATGATTACTTAGTTAAGAGGGACCTGAAGGCATCTGCTCAGGCATTTCAAGCAGAAGGAAAAGTGTCATCTGACCCTGTGGGTAAGATTAAAGAGACTTATCACTATTGTTCTCAAACTTGGCTTTTGGTTAAATGATTGCTTTGCAATTTTTTGTGCCATGTTTCCAGCTATTGATGCTCCTGGAGGCTTTCTGTTTGAATGGTGGTCTGTTTTCTGGGACATATTTATTGCCAGGACAAATGAGAAGCACTCAGAAGTGGCCGCATCTTACATTGAGGTTGGTTTACATATGTTATCTATTATACTTAATATGGTCCCTCTCTCTCTCTCTCTCTGTGTTTTTTTTTTCTTTCTTTTTTCTGTCTTTAGGTTGCATTTTTATGTGATGAGAGTGCCGAGGAGAAAGAAAATGGTTACCTCTAGAGATGTATTTACTTGATGGTTTAAAGACAGAATTTCCTTATAATTATCTTATCCTGGCACTAAAATTATTTTGAGTCAAGCTCTCATAGGAAAATAATTTAATCTCCTTGCATTTTCAATAAACTATCAATTAGTTTTGAAGTTTAATTGGAAAAAAAAGAACAAATAAGGATCCAATCAAATAATGGAGATTTGGGTTGCTTTGAGAACAGTGGGAAAAGAGATAAAGAACCATAGAGGTTGATGAAGAATTATGTGTGATATTGATAATTATGTGATGGACTGACAAGCAATTTGTTTGCACTCTTTATCATTTGTGCTTAACCTAGCAGAATAGTGGAAATTCTAAACAAGAGCTTTATTGAAAACCCCGTTAAATTTATAAATAATCAGGATTAGTTGGTATCTGCTTGAAACGTGTATGGATAACATCCTTTTTGACTGTGAGACGTTTGTGGGAAGATCCATCTTCATTGAACTGTTGTTTGGGCCTATTAGTTCATCATTGACACATCATTAGGTTGTATGGTATACATGCCAGATCATTGTTGCAATCCTTGAAATAATCTTCAAACAGGGGATGAATGGATATCTAAAATATGACCCAGAATTATCCTGACAAAATTCACTGCTGCCCTCAATAATCAAAAAAGGTTATCTCGATTTATTTGTGCAGGAAAAACTTCCAAAACATAAAATGGCCAAAGAAAATTAAAAAAGTAATGGCATCAAGTGATTGAGTTCACTGGTTCCCAAGCTTCATAATGTAATAGCTATTTTTTTAGAAAACATAGGGTTTTAATTGATAACATGAAAAACATGAAATCCCACTTTGCCAGCACAAGGTGCAAGCTTCTGCTCAGTACCATATTGTTGTGGGGCTTTGAGTTAGTAGTTGCACTATATCCCTCCAAATGAAAAAACATCAATTCCTACTCAGTAAGTGACTTTTAGGAGTAACTGACCTTTTGCATGCAAAATTAAAGATTTCAGCCCAAAGGTGTATTACATTTTCCATAGCAGTTATGCAGTCATTTATTTTGAGGTCTTTGTCATGTGAGTTACAGTTATCTAGTGGAACCTGTTAGGTGTCTTTGATTTATATAAACTTCTATCTAATGATTGTGGCATCTAGCTATTTGGAGAGCGCCTTAGGTTTCAGTTGATTGTTTGTTCCCATTTTGAATGGAAAAAATACTGAAAAAAAAAAGAATGTGGTTTTTAGTGGTTTTGAACTCATAGGTGTTAGGTTCCTTGTGTACCTCCATTTACTTTGAAATTCTATTTTGCATATCATGTTATGTCCATACATATCTTTATCATGTAGTTTTTGAAATTGTAGTTCTTGGGTTTGTTAGAAATAGCTATTGGTTCTGACCAATATGTAACGTCGAGAAGGCTCCCTGTATTGTAGTTGTTAACACTTAATGTTGTCTTTGTTAACAATGCTCTGGTACACTGGATCTTCTTCTTTTCTTTTTTCTTTTTTTTGGGAAGGCCTAAATGGTATGTTAGTTCTTAGCACTTGCTCCTCTTTCCCTAGGTTTGCCTGTTATGGGTATTGCTTCACCTCATACATGACCATTGTTATAGTGTGTGCTGCTATCTCTTACTCATTACATGTGTGGCCAATATGTTCTTGATGTCCACTAATTTTTATGTTTTTTTTTTTCCTTTTATTTGGGCAGGGGGGGTGGGGAACTTGCCAGGGAGGGGGGGAGGCACTAAAATTAGAGAAGTTTAGATGAGGCTTACCTTTCCAATGCATGGTTAAACTTTCTCTTCAAAAACAAGAACAAAAACTGAGTCCTTATATGAAATATGTTCTCAAGATCATCTGTCAGTAACATATACTTGCTTTGAGCTTGCAAGTATGCTGTGGATAGGGACCCCCCTCCCTGATTACCAAGCATCATGACCTGTTTTCCGACAAGTGTGCTGGGTATTCCTTCTTGATATCTTGAAAAACAGTCTTATATGCGTATGGTTATTTAAAATCTGAACTTTATGAACTCAAGTGTCCTTATAATCAGGAAAATGGACTGAAAGCCTTAAGATGTACTAGGATGTTTATTCAAGTTCTTTGATATGTGGGCATTCTGATACCCAGTAGAAACCAATGGCACATTTCAGACTCAGATAATTAAAGCACGGGAGCAGCAGCAACAACAACAGCAAGTTCAGCAACCACAGCACCAACACCAACAGCAGCAGCAACTGCAAATGCAACAACTCCTGCTTCAAAGGCAAGCTCCACAGCAGCAGCAGCAGCAGCAGCAGCATCAGCAACAACAACAACAGCCACAACAGCAACAACAGCAGCAGCAGCAGCAACCACAACAGCAGCAACAGCGAAGGGATGGTGCCCACCTTTTAAATGGTTCTGCAAATGGGCTTGTTGGAAATGACCCACTCATTCGTCCAAATTCCAGTACTGCAAATGCTCTGGCAACAAAGATGTATGAGGAAAGATTGAAGTTACCTATTCAAAGGGATTCTTTGGACAATGCAACAATGAAGGTAGGTGGACTGGCCTTTTTATTTTGTTATATCAGTGGTTTGGATTATTTAGCTTATTTTTATCTTTTTGTTCTCTGTAACAACGCTTAAAAAACTCTTTACAGCAAAGATTCGGTGAGAATGTAGGCCAGCTTTTGGATCCAAATAATGCTTCCATATCAAAGTCTGCTGCAGCAACTGGCCAGCCTTCAGGGTGCTTTTTTTCCCCTGCTGTATACCTTTATCTTTCTTTTAGATTTGAAGAGCTTCTGATCACAGCTTGAAACTTGATGAGATGATCTCAAGTGCAGCATTGGGAATTACCCTTTTTTTTGGCTATTGTTTCCCAAGTTGCATAATTAGTCTTCACAATGACTGCAGAAGTTTAGGCAATTCCTTTATTACTTTTTCTAATGAAGGCATTTGAATGTGATTGACCTCTAAGAGCTACAAAAGCAGTTTGGATATCACAAGATGTCATTTTTTTTCCTTTTTGTGTTTCAATTGTAGCATTTAATACTTAACTCTGCAATTAATTAATATCCTTGGTACTTACGCTAGTCAATTTTAGGCAAGTGTTGCATGGTGCTGCTGGTGGGATGTCCCCACAAGTTCAGGCACGATCTCAGCAATTGCCTGTATCCACACCGGTACAGAACTCATTAGCATGATCTTGTAATTTTTGCACATTGTACGATTCATATTGTTTTAGTGTTGTTTGTAACCAGGACATAAAGAGTGAGATGAATCCAGTATTAAATCCTAGAGCTGCTTGTCCAGATGGATCATTGATGGGAATTCCTGGTATGTATGGTCTCTTGTGACTGCTCACAAAGCATTTATTACACTTGCAATACTATAGGTGGCAAGGTTGAGTCACTCTGGGTTCAGGTTCATTAGGTTTCATGTATTTTGGGTTGCTCAGGTATTGTATATTCAGGTCCAAGTGATGTTAGGATTTTCAGGTTTAAGTGATTTTTGATTTTTAGGTTGTACAGGTTTTGGATCCTTTTGAGTCGGATACTATAAGATCTAAGCAGCTTTCAAGCTATAATTTATGGAAAGGGAGCAAACTAAAAATTTCAAAAAAATCTGGAAAATTGAAATTGTTTAGTTGGTAATATGTTGTTTTTTTGATACTGAAAATGGGAACCATATTAGGGGTGGACTGTGTTAGGATTTTTTTTATTGTTTTTACATATAATTATATGCTGCTAGGAATATTGTCTATTTATGTTTTATGGCCAAATCTGAATCTTAGAATTTTGTAAACTTTTTCTGAAATTTGATTAACAGTTTTTATACACAAATAACATTTTTGCTACTAGTAAATGCAACAGATATGGCTAGAATCTATGTATCAAAATGCTTTTCTAACAAATTGAATTAGCAAGTAATGTCTCTGTGACACCCTTTCCAAATCAGAAAGAAAAGAGAGAGGGAGATGGTTTATAAGTTGGATAGTGAGATAAAGGTATCATTCAGACCTTTTAGGCTTTGGTGGCCCATGTTAGTGTGGAAACCTTTTGTTCTTGTGATAATGTGATAAATAAGGTTCTTTTTTGTGCTATGACCTAAGTTAGTTCAAAGCACGGGGCCATTTTTTGTAAGGGCCTGGATCATTAGTCTCTTTATGTACTTTTTTCAAATAAATTAAATAAAATTTTTAAGTGAAAGAGTTTTGAGTCAGGTTTTGTTTTGGGTCAAGTTAACTTTTGTTACTTCAATTTGATATCTTTTTACTGGATTACACACCCTTATTTTTCAATCTGACAGCTTGACTGATATTGACATATCTAGAGTTTCATGGTTACCATCATCTGTATGGCTTAAGATGTCTGTGGCTCGCTTGTAAGGTTGCGAACTGCGTGACAAAGCGCAGGTCCAGTTTTTGGGTTGTGATGGCCTAAGTTGATTGGAAACACTTTGCCTGTCTCACTACCACGTGATGAAGCGTGGGTCTATTTTTGGCAAGTGCCTGGGTCATTACAGTCTCTTTATGTATACTAGTTTCAAGTAAATTTAATAAAATTTTAAGTAAAAAAAATGGGAATCTTGAGTCCGGTTTTTTTGGATCAAGTCAGCTTTTGTTACCTCTGTTTGATTTCTTTTTATGGAATCACACACCCTTGTATTTCAATCTGACAGCTTGACTGATATTGAAATATCTAGAGTCTCATGGTTACTGGAATCCGTATGGCTTAAGATGTCCTGTAGCTCACTTGTAAGGGTGTGAACATTTCAGGATCAAATCAAGATGGGAACAATTTGACTTTAAAAGGATGGCCGCTCGCGGTAAGTTCTTTGCTGTTTATACATTTCTGTGCTTCTCATACCCTTCACCGTGGCAATTGTTATCATTGCTGACAAAACTGCAAACACTGTTTTTGTTCAAAAATCTTTGCTTTATTACTGATTGCCATAAACACATGTATAAACTTTACTTTTAACTACTGAATGGAACAGCTTCGCTCTGGGCTGCTTCCACAACAAAAGCACTTTATACAGGCTCCTCAGCCTTTTCATCAGCTTCAGATGTTGACACAACAGCAGCACCAGCTTATGCTTGCACAGCAGAATCTAACATCACCATGTGGTGGTGAGGAAAATAGAAGACTGAGAATGCTTTTGAGTAGCCGAAATATGGGTCTTGGTAAAGATGGCCTTGCAAATTCTGTTGGTGATGTGGCTACAAACATTGGATCCCCTTTACAACCTGGTGGCAATATTTTGCCACGTGAAGATGTGCTGATTAATGTCCTAAGTTTTTCATCAATATTTACTCTTTTTTCTCAGTGTCTTGTTTTTGTCAATTTTGTTTTGTATTCTGTAAAATTTCCTTTCTGAATTTTTTGCTATTTGTATATAGTTAAGAGTAGCTCCAATACAGCAGCGGCAACTACATAGCAGCAATCCACAGCAACTTCAGCATGGTCTTTCAAGTCAACCGTCACAATGTTCTAATCACAATGTTCATCAACAAGATAAGACGGGGGGTACTGGCAATGTCAATGTTGATTGTAGCATGTCCAACTCTTTTCGTGGGAATGATCAGGTCTGCCGTATTTTCAGTTCATCTGTAAATGCTGTACATCTATAATTTTGATCCCTCTCCAAGGTAATCCATCATGCATGTCATAGGTTTTCTTCATTTTTTTTTATTCCAGCTACTAATGTCCCTAGGTAGATCAATCAAACTTATTCATGTGTTATCTAAGCTGTCTGCATCTGCTTTTTCTTCTCTTTAAAGTTATTTGTTTATTTGTTGTGCCTTAATCTGCAGGCATTTTTCCCTTCCTTTCCAAGTTCTATAGCACCACAGTTTTAGTTTTGGTACAACTTGTGGATTTTTTGGATATTGATGAGTGTTCCAAGATAATACTCATACTGGTTTCATATTATGGCTTTTTTTTTTTTTTTTTTTTCATCTTGGCTAGTGCAAGGATATTTCTTACTCATCTCAGCTCATGTTAAAGTGGTTTTCCTTGCTGGGATAGGCGAATCAATATCTCAGCTCATGCAATGTTTTTTTCATTTGAGTGGGATGTCTAAACCTTGTTTTTGATTGGATGGATGGTGTTCATTTAGCCAATGTCTTCCTATGTATATAATCTTCTGGTAAGTATACATCATTATGGTAAGCTTGGGCTAGTTACTGACATGCTTTTTGTTTTTGCATTTTAAGGTTACAAAAAACCTGACTGGCAAGAAGAGAAAGCAGCCAGTGTCATCTTCTGGTCCTGCCAATAGCTCAGGAACTGCAAATACAACAGGACCCTCCCCGAGTTCAGTGCCATCAACACCTTCAATTGACACACCTGGAGATGTTATCCCAATGCCTGCCTTGCCACATAGCAATAGTTCTTCTAAGGCTCTAATGATGTTCGGAGCTGATGGCACAGGCACTCTTACATCCTCATCGAATCAGTTGGTGAGTTAAAATTCTAGCTTTGAGTTGGTAAAGGGATTGAAAATTCCTTGCTGGAAACTCATTGGCATTCCATTTTGGCAGTGGGATGATAAAGATCTTGAATTGCAGGCTGATATAGATCATTTTGTTGAGGATGGATCTCTTGAAGATAATGTGGATTCTTTCTTGTCCCATGAGGATAATGACCCCAGAGATACAGTTCCTCGTATGGACATCAGCAAAGGTGTGCAGATGCATATTTATCAGAAGTTATATTTTCTTGGCAGGATTTTACTGGATTGCCCATATTTCTTTAAGCTCTTGATCTACCATTGTTGTTTCCCACTTCTTTATACTGGAACTGACTTTTATTCATTGAAAGAGGAATGGTGTGCCAATTTTCTCTATGACTAACTCCATGATAACTGTGGAAACTAAATGGATCTCTTGACTTTCATATAATTGGTATTGTACTGTACATTATTATTAGCTCTGAATGTATATCTTGTCGTTAATATCAGGGTTTACATTTACTGAATTAAGTTCTGTCAGAGCAAGTTCAAGCAAGGTAGTCTGTTGCCACTTCTCATCGGATGGGAAATTGCTTGCCAGTGGTGGGCATGATAAAAAGGCAAGTTTTGAGATGATACAAAATTTTCTTCTAAAGTAAGAATATTTTTAGGGCTAACCCTGAAGTTTGGATGGAAAATTGTGATCTACTTTCAAACAATCAACTTTCTGAAATACTCATAGAGAACCAAAATTTAATTGTTCAAAAAATGTGTTGTGTGCCCACGTTAATATTTTAGAATCTTCCAAACCTGATTTAATTGTCCAAAAACATGGGTTGTCTACCTGCTGTAGTGTGTTGCCTGAAATTGATATGACAAAATGTTATGCTAAATATTTTGTTTGATGGTCTTCTACACAGGCTGTATTGTGGTGCACAGATGGCTTAAAGCTAAAAACAAACCTAGATGAGCATTCATCTTTGATTACAGATGTCCGCTTCAGTCCAAGCATGCCACGTCTTGCAACATCTTCATTTGACAAAACTGTCAGGGTTTGGGATGCAGACAATGTAAGTAGATAGTTTATTTCAATTCTTACTACCAAGATGTTTAGAGCGGATTTTCCTTGTTTGAAGGGTGAGAATTATTGTAATGATAAGATTAGTTCATTGTGACCTAGAGATGAGGTTCAAATTGCAGAAACTACTTGGTGAAAACAGGGGTAAGATTGCGTGCACTTAGACACTGTTCACCGGGAATCCTGATGCAAGACATGCATTGTTAAAAATTTTCAGTACAAAATTTGCTTCAATAAATGAAAAGTAGGGAACCATGTGCCATATACTGAGCATTCAATATTCAGCCAACACTGAAATGGATGCAGAAGGCCGTGTGCAGTATTTGTTAGAGCTAGAAATAGAATTAGAGTGCACATAAGTAAGCACACGTTCATCCATTGAAGTTGGAACTAGAAACAAAATCCATATCCCCATGATAATTGGGTGCTCAAAATAGAAGAGAGCTTGTTGGGCGTGCTGAGGTGATTAGTAGCTTGCACCTTGAAGTAGCAGCTTTTCAGTTGGTGTTGAGTTGCAGTGGGACAAAATGTATTTGGTTACTACCTTCTGCTTATGGGTTAACCCTTGCATCAAAACTTTTTGTGTAGTAAGATGCTTTCTGCTTTGCTTGGTTACATTTATTTTAGTTGGCAATTTTCCCAGATGCATAAATTGAACTTTCCAATGTTTATAAAAGTGGGAGTTTATTCCGGGTTTCTACAAGGGCCTTTATCATTTTCTGTAGTTATCTTAGTTTCCAATTCATTAGCTAGAAAAATATTACGTGTATTGCCAGATGTTGATGGTTGCAATCTTCTTCTCAGTTTCCATTTCTTTAGGTAGAAAAGTGTTGCACGTATTGCGACATGTTGATGGTTGCATTCTTCTTCTTCAAAGGTGATTTTTTTTTCTTTTTTGTTTTACAATAATTGATGATGTTGTAATTTTTTCATTATTTTGCAGCCTGGTTACTCACTACGTACATTTGTGGGACATTCTGGCTCTGTAATGTCCCTTGACTTCCATCCAAAGAACGATGACCTTATTTGCTCATGTGATGGGGAGGGGGAAATAAGATACTGGAGTATTACCAATGGTAGTTGTATGAGGGTATTCAAGGTAGATGTACTTGAATTTATAATATGGTATGGTTTTGGAACGTCATTCTTGTTATGTCATTTTTTCTGGAAAATTGATGAAAGGAGTGGTTATGGGGCTTAGAATTGCAACTTGCAGTTAGTGTTCTAGTAGTTTTATCTGGTAAATATGATATGTCCTTTTTCATATTTTGATAAATCTGGCAACCCTGATATATATTTGTATTTGGATTAGGGCGGTATGGCTCAGATGAGATTTCAACCCCATGTAGGGAGGTACCTTGCTGCAGCTGCTGAAAATGTTGTATCTATATTAGATGCTGAGACACAAGTTTGTCAGCATACACTGCAGGTTATTTTAAAATTTTCTTGAATCTGTGCTGACATGCTTCAGGGATATAATCCCAGTTTTGGCTTATCACCCTTTTGTGGGATTTCATGGTCATTGGCAGTACTGATTCTCTCCTTCCATGCGTAAAACATGATAAGTCATACATCGCCATGTTTGGAATATCCCCTAGATGGATGCCATTTGTGCCAATTGATTAGGTCCAAGCTTCTGGGGAATTGCCTGCCTCAGTGCATGAGTTTACAGTCTTGTCCTGAAAGACATGTCTAATAGGAAAAGACAAGACTCTTTATAATGCTGTGCCTTATCAATGTGGGTGTCAAGCCCCATCACAGGCATCAACAAAAAAGAATTACGTTTTCCTTATGTAGATTAGTCTTCTTGTACATAACGTGTTTTATTTATGTTGTCTTGATCTGTAGCTGGGGGTAGGAGCTTCCAATACAATTTGTCTCAGAGCGGAGAGCAACAAATGGTCAAGTTATTTGAATCAAGGACCATAGACCCCTTACTTTTGTAGAATTTTTGTTCTGCATTCTTGGTGAACCTTTAGTTTTGAAACTTGTTTTCCCCATATTGGCACTGAGGTTTAGTATACTATTTGCTTATGGCTGTCCAATTTTTTCCCATTATATGTATTCTCTTCTGTGTGACATGGCTAACCTTTCAAATGTGGGGTGCTAATTGTAGGGACATACCAAGCCAATCCACTCTGTGTGCTGGGATCCTTCTGGCGAGTATCTGGCATCTGTCAGTGAGGATTCTGTCAAGGTCTGGTCTCTTGGATCGGGGAGTGAAGGGAATTACATTCATGAATTGAGCTGTAATGGCAACAAATTCCACTCCTGCATCTTCCATCCTACATATTCTTCATTGCTAGTCATTGGCTGTTACCAGGTAGGCAATTGTTACATCTTTCATTTTTATTGAGCACCTGTTTGGGTAAGCAGTAATAATAATGCTAATGGAAACTTCCATAGAGTTTGTCCAATTCCCACATAGGTTTGCAACTTTAATACGATCATAGACCTTTTCCCACTTTAGCATGTGTTGGATCTCCATACATTAAAATGGTTCATAATGAGGTAGAAACATTTAGGGAAGTATGTTGATCACTTTATGAGAAATGTTTACTAGGTTCATATTGAGTTTTAAAATAGGAAAATGTTTTTGCGATTTATGGCTGGGCTAAATTGCTGAGTCTTGTCCAAAGCATTTAATGTTGTCTTGTTTAAAGCAGTATGATTAGGCCAGAATCTTTGATTGTTACTCTTGGTGATTTTGTTCTATTCCATTTTAACGGATCATTCACTGATGAGAGCTGGAGTGGTGGGGTTTATTTGTTGATTATGTTGCTAATAATAAATGTGGCCATTCACTGCAGTCATTGGAGCTGTGGAACATGACCGAGGACAAAAGCATGGCTCTACCTGCTCATGATGGTCTAATTGCTTCCTTGTCCGTGTCAAATGAGAGGGGGTTGGTTGCTTCTGCCAGTCACGACAAGTACGTCAAACTGTGGAAGTAATGACAATTGATTTTTCCAAACTCCCATGCTAGCGCTGTTCAAATAATTTGGCTTTGTTGTTTCGGTTGCTTGATCTCCCGGTCGTTGGCTTGTTCAGAATCTTAGGCACTTGCAACTCTAGAAACTAACCTCGTCTCTTGTTGTAATATTATCTGTTATGCGATGCCCTCTGCAGTGAGTTTAGTTCCTAAACAATTTCAATTTTCTTGAATTGCTCGTAACCCACCAGACTTCATTAGTGGATTTTTTCTTTTTTTTTCCTCAACTGCTTCGTAGCTGGTTTTGTTGCGTTGGCTCGTCTTGTCCTGTCTTTTTCCAACGATGGTGTGAGGTTTTTTATTCTTTTTTTTTTTTTTTTATCCTCGAGGCTCCAACAATTGCTTTGTGAGCTGAGCTGATGTGTAGTTATTAACTCGGCGTGTCCTCACCACGGCAAAAATTTGAAAATTCAGTTTTTATTTGTGATGGATGAATTAGGCTTACTGTACTGATACAAGCATGCAAGGACAGGCAAACGACCATTCACCCGGCAATAGAATTACGACCCTCGTTTACAATTTGGGACAATTGGACTATAAAAGGGAATACCCTGGTAGTAGCACGAGTCATTTAGAGAGACTAGAGCTTTTAGAGTCCTTCAAATGGTTGCTTGCCAGACCGCGCTGTTAGAAGTACAAGTAATCTTTATATATTTATCAAATCCGTTGGTAAATTTTTTAGCTATTTACCACCCCCCACCTTCCATTTTGATGCAATCTTTTGAGGCCGGTCTATTATACTTCAGTGGATGACGCACGGTTAGTGGTAATGAAGGGGGATGGTTGGTGGGGGGGGGGGGGAGGGTGGTGTTCTAAGAATGTTTAGAAAACCCAGCCTATGGATGACGCTCTCTTGCAAGAACGTCTAAACTTTTTTGTAAGTTTGAAGTGCCAATTGGGCGTGACTCCACGAAGTGAACAGGCAAAATATGCCAGCATTTGGCAAGAATTTAGTCTGCAAATACGAGTCCCAAGGTTCCTTTTGGATGGATTGCCAGCTACCAGGGCTACCTGATCCCCATCTCCAGCTGCGGTAGTAGTGGTAGTAGTAGTAGTAGTGACCAACAAAATGCTATGCTCTCTTTCTGACAAACGATGAGCTGCATTCTTTTTTTTTTTTCCCTTGAAATATGCATAGGGCCATAACTGTACGTGATGACACGGTGAAAAAAAAAAAAAACCCAAAACTATGGAATAGAGGCAGCATGTGTTTCTTTTTTTTTTTTTTCATCTTTTTATGAAACAAAACACTGGCAAGTGAAAATTCCCATCTGGTTTCTCATTGTTGTCTTGCCGCAGGGGGGAACGCAGCAGCAACCAAATGAAGAGCACGAAACCGTTGCCTTGATTTTAATGTAAAGAAGCAAAATTTTTAGGGGTCCGTTTGTTTAGCTTAAATTTTATTTATTTATTTACAAGAAAATATTTCCCTTATTTTCCACCGTTTGGTCAAATGGAAAACATTTTGTTAAGTCAACTGCAAATTGCACCCATTTTCGGGGGAAAGTGATGTAAATTAAGTTATTTTACATGGCCACAGCGGGTGTGCTCCATCAGCGGCCAAGTCTAGTCCATCGCCGGCGTCCGCGTTCCGGTGAGATTTTCCTTTTGTTTTCAATGTTCTCCGTCAAAGCGATGAAAAGCCCAAACAAAAGAAAGACGGTTAGGTAAAAGAGGAAGAAGATTGGGTCTCGTATTGGGCAGAAGAATCGAAAAAAATAAAAAGAAAAAGGATATGCAGACGGCCGGATGAAAAGGCCGTGGGAGGGCAGAAGAAACTCCAATGGGAATCAAACAAGAAGGGTACTACGGCCGCTGCTGCTATGCTATACTTTCATGACCTAAACACGGTGTCGTGTAATTTTTTTCCTTTTTTGTTTTTTTTTTTTTCCTTTTCAAATAAATCTTATTATGAGTTTCCAAATTTTGGTTTTCTCATGTGTGGACCAAATATATAGAAAAATATTTTATTTTTCTTTTGTTTGTTTCCGTATTCTTTCTTTCTGTATGTACTAAAACAACTACTTGGTTTCTTTAAAAATCATCGAGCAGCCAAAGTTTTCACCTTCTTACGTGGTCAGATATGTTGTTTAATGGGTTCCTTCAATTTCTTGGCAAATAATAATAAGGGGCACAGAGGATTTCGGCCACACTTTAGAAGTAATTACCTTACCCCCTTTGGAGCAAATTCGTTGCCACACTCTGGGGAAGATGACTTTCATGTACGTGGGCGGCTTAATGCTGTCTGTACCCATGTATGTGAGGATGTACGTGTGTGGCTTTGCCCATTAGCTTAGCCCATTTCAATCAAATATATTATTCTCGATGTATGTCTCCTCAAAAATAATTCTTGCGATTTTTTGTGGGGGTGTTTGATCCTTCACTATATCCGAAGAGGCTGTTACTTTTAAAAAAAAGAAGAAGAAGAAGAAAAAGAAGAAAAAAAAAAAAAACAAAAGTTCCAACTCAGAGAAACCTATTTGGAACTTGTGGATGCCAAAGTTTTTTTTTGAAGGTTCACTAATTATGAAGATGCAAAGACTTGGCGTCGCAAGGCACAAAATTAGAAGAAGGTTGTTTACCTTGTGTTGTGGTAATAAAATAATCCATGGAGTGTGCACTACTTCTTGGTGGTGCGCCAAAAAGCAAGCATGGCAGAAAATTGTATAGCTGGCTAACACATGCAGGTACGTTAATGTTTACAGCAGACCCACAGAAAATGTATTTATCTCCTCTCCTCGTTTATGATGTTTGCCCCACGTAGTTACGTTATTAATGCTCCAAAGGCATCTTTGTTTACGCTAGCCGAAATTGTTGGGGGGGCCCCCAATAGGTTAGCTGGGGGGGGGGTCAACTTCGTTGATTAGAGTACAATACAAGTATAGATGCCATGCCAGCCAACTAACACCTAAAAAAAATTTGGAACTTCTCCAAACAAAAAAAAATAAATAAATAAAAGAGAGAAAAAATCCCATTAATTCTTCTTTGTTTACAAATAATCACATCAGTGAATAATGACGATTCATTGCATGGACTTGGGCGCGATTCACCGAACAGGACCCAAAATCGTCCGATTATTCGTGGGTGTCCCCGGACAGGATAAGGTTACGTAGCCATCCCCTCTCCGTTATATATACATATATATATATATATATATATATAACACGTCCTTGAAACGGGACCCTAAAATATGCAAATATATCGAACTCATCATTATTTATTTGTACACATATATATGGGTAAGTTTTGCTTCAGGACCCTTTGAAAAGGAATGTGTTAGCTTCTGCAACTTGGGGTAAAATGCATTAATGGCAAATGCGGCCCAACAACCTACCCAAGGAAAACATAATTGCCAAAGCATTTCCTTATCACCTTCTGGTCTTATTACAATTCCTCTTTTTATTATTTTTTTATTTTTCTTTATATATATATATATATATATATATATTATTAATTAATTGGCCGCCCAGTATTCGTCAAGGAGCAACTTAATTTGCTACAAGTGGTCTCGGTAAGAAACACTTTCGGGCCATTGTCCATTCACGTGGCAATGCCATGTGACTACAAGTAATTGGATTGAGCGTAGGATATTTGGTTTTAGAACGACACTTAAGGCCCAAAAAATTTATTAAAAAAAAAAAAAAACACTAAACACATCGGCGATACTTGGAGAAATTGTTAGAAGAAGAATAATCCTATAGAATGTACAAGAAAAAAGAATTAAAAAAAAAAACAAGAAGAAGGTTTACCATCATTTATACTAATGAAGAAGGAATTCAAACTACCAACTTTATCACCAAGCTCATAGTTAAAAGAGAAAAAAAAAAAAAGAAAAAGAAATTCACTGGGGTAGGTTAATTAGCGTGTAAAACTATTTCAACTTTTTTGGGATTTTGCCTACACAACGATGACATGTCCGGCTCTTAGTAGACAGTGAATTAGAATCATTTAAAAATTTCTCATAGTCAACAAACAGGATGGTGTTACATTGATGAATTCTAGATTTTGATACGTTACAAAAATTAAATAAGAGGGGACCCCCCCCCCCCCCCCAAAAAAAAAAAAAAAAAAAAGACAAAGGGGGCATTTCGACCGATTGTCCCTTTCATGAAAGTGAACCCTGTTGGTTACGAACCAAATGAGAATGAAATAGAGGAGACATACACACATGGACGACGAGAAACGGAAAAGGCTATCTAGGCAATTAAATTAGCTACCTATTGGAGAGTACCCGAGTCACAATAAAAACGGAAAAGGCTATCTACGCAATTAAACGGAAAATTCCATCTCCTTCCCCCCCCTCTGGCAAGAGAAAGAGAGGGAGAGAGAGAGAGAGAGAGAGAGAGAGAGGGTTCCACAATAATATTATACTTGATATCCATAAGAAAATCCTCACCTTTATTATATTTAAAATCAGCTTGTCTAATTCTCTTATTACCAAAAACGAATAATAATAATAATAATTAAATAAAATAAAAATTTTGCCCTTATATAAGAGAGAGTGAGAGAGAGAGAGAGACACCTCCAATTAATCCGATGCATAGTGAAGTACTGCTACCGCAACAACTCAGAGAATAAAGAGGAAAGAGAGAGAGAGAGAGAGAGAGAGATGGCAAAGGGTGAAATTCCATGTCTTGATATTTCAGGGGAGGGTATGGTGACAGAACTAGGGTGGGGTGATGAGAGATGGAAGGAAGTATGCAATAGAGTTAGAGAGGCATGTGAGGATCATGGTTGTTTCATCGTGGCGTATGACAGGAATAAGATACCTCCAAGCCTACGTCAGGAAATGTTCGAGGGCATGAAGGCACTGTTTGATCTCCCTGAGGACACCAAGAACAAGTACGTTAATCCAAAGCCTTACCGCAGCTACTCCGGCAAGTGTTCCATTGTGCCTCTCCACGAAAGCTTTGGCATCGATGATCCACACTGCCTTGACGCCGCTCAGGCTTTTACCAATCTCATGTGGCCTCAAGGCAACCCCGGCTTCTGGTAATGTTATTAATTATATCAATTTTTTTTTTTGGTACTTAAATTCCTTCCTGAGGGGCGTCTCACAAATTTTCCTCATTGTTCTTTTATCTTGGTGGTTAATTAATTAATTAATACGAAAATTTTACGAGGGAAGCTGCTGCTGATATTCATACATTGTTAATACAAATTGCAACCTGGTCTCATTATCATTATCATATAGAAATGGAGTGGATTTTTCAGTTTTTACCGGACTGAAGCAGCTTTCACATGCTTTCCTCGTTTCCCAAGCCAGTGGCGCTAACACCTTTGAGTTTGATTTTTGCGGACAATTACCCAAGTCCACATCACCCATCATCGGGAAAATCAATTCTAGAAATTCATCAACTTTGAAATAAAACAGAAAAAGTAAAATAAACCTTAAATAAGTCGATATATTTATTTTTTATTTTATAAAATAAATTTATTAACTTGAATTACATATATATTTTTTATCTTTATCAAATTTTTATATGTAATTTTAAATTAAGTTAATTATTATTATTTTTTTTACATGAATTAAGGATCATAGTGCTTAATTAGAATTTATGGTATCGGATAAAAAATATATTAGAACTTTTAAACCGAGCAATGGCCTGGACCCAGGGTGGATGTTCCATCAAGGGCAAATTTATTTTCGCATGATAATGGCTGCTACCGAACACTGGCGCTATTGGCCATTGTACATTTAACGAGTCTTATCCTTTGAGACCTTTGAGACAGATTGAATTGAATACAGTACTGACAGCTTTAAAATGATTTGTCATAATTCAAACTCTGCACATGTCGTTCCAGAATATCAGCAGAGCACAGCTAGAATCAGCTTTTTATATTATAAACTGTAACAGTTGTCATTAAAGTCCTTCTGACTTTCTTTTATTTTTGTTATAATTAAAAAAATATTTTTGTGGGTTGGCCTGCAAAATACGCTGCTCCTATTAAGTGCAGTTATCGTCAGGTAGTTCTGTGGTCAACATTCAAATTTTTAACTGCAAACCACAAATAACCGGCCGCGTAATCATATTGTACTTGATTTCATCTTTATACTATAGGAGAAAACGGCAAAAAAAGGGGCCAAGAAGTAACTCACACACTCTCTCTCTCCGTTTTTTTTTTTTTTGTCTTTTTCATTTTTGGGGGTCGCTTCTTGTCATACGATACAGTGAGACTCTCAGTGCCATGAGCTCAAAGATGCTAGAATTGAATTTTCTGTTGCTGAAAATGATTTTCGAGAGCTTCGGGATGGATAGCCACTATAATTCCCAGTTTGACGACAGCACAAGTTTGTTGCGTATAATGAAGTACAAGGTTCCTCCACGCGGCAGCAGCGATTCTGCCATTGGTCTAGTGGCTCACACTGACAAAAATGCCCTGACCGTTCTGTGTCAAAATGGGGTTCAGGGTCTTGAGGTTCAAACCAAGGAAGGTGACTGGGTTCAGGTGGTGATTCCCCAGGAGGCATTGTTTGTTGTCGTGGGTGATGCGCTTAAGGTACCTACATTTTCCCATTTTGCATATATATAATCACAAATGCGACTCCTGCACTGCAGCGTTCCTAATTAACCAAGTTCTTTCTGGTGCTAATGAATGAATGAATATATATATATATATATATATATATATGTATGTATGTATGTATGTATATGTGCACACACACACAGGCGTGGAGCAATGGCAGGCTTCATGCGGCAAGGCACAGAGTGATGATAAGCGGCGACAAAGAGAGGTATTCGTGTGCGCTGTTTTTAATTCCAAAGGAGGGAGCAACGATTGAGGTCCCTGACAAGCTGGTCGACAAGGAGCATCCCCTTCTCTACAGGCCTTTCAATTTCGCAGATTACATCTCTTACTTTGTTTCCAAGTTAAGCCACGACGCGCTCGAGACTTATGCTGGCATTTAATAATAATAATCTTTAAAATATTTCGCCGTCAAAATATATGTTATACATTGGAGAGAGATAAAGCATATATAGACATATATTGTGTGTGTGTGTGTGTGCGCGCGCGCGCGCGCCGTCTGGGGCTGTATAGTTTAGATAAAGGGTAGGGGAAGCGACGCCGGCTGTCGGCCTCCCCTACTTTTGAAGGGCAAAAAGAGGGGAGGAAGGGGCCTAAAAATATGGGGCCCATGACCTCCCCTCCCTCCCACAATAAGAGGGTTGGGGGGGGGGCCAAGAGACATGCTCGGTCCCCCAAATAGACTTCTATAATTGATTGTAGTCGCCATGTCTTTTCCTTTTTTGTTTTTTTTTTATCTGCTTAATTTTTATTTTTTATTTTTTTTTAAGTTGGAACTTGGAAGGGTACACATGCCCAGAGTCTACTTTATGAATGAAAGTTTTACGTACGTATGAGAAAAGGTGTGCTCGTTCCATACTTTGAAGAAATCTAAGGTTCTCCTCTCCCTCGATCGTCAACGCATTTTGTCGATTTGTGTAACCTCAAATTGAAGTAAGAGTCTATTAGTTTCAAATTCAATTATTGACTCTGGTTTTGTAGCGTGTTTAATGAATAACATTTAACATCAAAAAAATTCCCCCCCCCCACCCCACCTTCATAAAATGTGTGGGTCGTCACATGCCTCTATATCTTCAGAATCAATCAGGGAGAATTTTCGGGACGCAAGTCTGGTGTCCTTGTTTCAGGATTTCTTGTTTCAGGATTTAGAGGCAAAGAATCAGGAAACCGACTTTTTAATGCGATGCTCGTTTACGTCGTTAGGCATTTCTTCCTTCAATTTGTTTTTCAGCGGTTGTCTCTTTTGCTTTTTCTTTGTTTTTTTTTTTTTTCTTTTCCCCCTCTCTTTCCCCATCATTTTTTCTATCTTCTCTCAGTTTTTATTATGTAGCAGACCTTTAGCTTTTTAGAGTTTAATTAATGCAACTAGAAGCTAAGATTGTTTTTCTTTTTGTTTTTTTTTAAATATATAATTCTTAAAGAAACTTCCTATTGTTCAGTAATTAACTAATGGTTTATCCGGTTGCATTATCTATTTTTTACTATTATTTTTTTGTTATATATTTGTTCTTAGTTTGGTGTTTATTGTCTATTTTATATATATATATATATTAATATTATAATTTTTTTTATTATTTTTAGGAAAAAATATGAAGGACTAAAAAGAAACTTTCAATAATTTGACTGAAGTAATACATGATAAAACTTTATTTTATAATAACAAGTTCAAAACTCAAATAAGTTGATAAACTATTAAAATATAACTAAGTAATTTTCAATTTTTTAAGGTAAAATGCTGAGAGTAAAATTTGAAAGGAATAAAGTTTGATAAGATGATTAATGAAATTAAGGTGAAAAAAGTCCTACAATTAAGGAGGAGTAATACTAGAATTAATGAAAGAGAATGTGATTTAAGGTTGAAAATTTGAAAAATAAAAAATTTTTAAAAAAAGTGAAACAATTTTGAAGAACAAAAGTGAAGATGAAATTTAATCTTGAAAAAGAAGAAAAGAAATGGACGAAGAAAAGAGAGGAGATAAAGGAGTGGGTGAGAGGGGCTGAGAAGGAAGGAGGTGGTGCAAGGAGAGAGAGAGAGAGAGAGAGAGAGCATATATACTATGGTTGAATCTAAAGATCAAACATAATTGTAAAGAATCAATGAAGAAAAGAGACAAGTGTATAGGGAGAGAGGGAAGATAGAATAGGAGGTGGTGCAAAGGAAGAGAGGGGGGAGGGGGGAAGGGAAGGATGCTAGGGAAGAAAGAGTGAAAGAGAGAGCTTTATTTTGTGGTTTTTTAATTTGTTTTCTTTAAAGGGAAATGTTTTTATTTTCTTAGCAAAAAACACAAATTGATAGCGTCATTAGAACACATTTTGTGTTTTTTAATTAAAAAAAAAAAACTGAAAACCAAAAATTCTAACCTTACCGAACATGCTTTAAGCTTTCATTTTGGTGATTTTAAGTTTATCACTCTATGATAGGACATTAGATATTTATGAAATAAAGAAAAACTACATTATGTAGTTAATGGCTAAATCATTCTTTTAATTAATGAAAGAAAAAAGGTAAAAGACTATCAAAATTCATGCATATAATCCTGCCATATATAACAATTTATGTGAGATTGAGAACTTGTATTATTAAAAGTATACATGGTAGGCCTTGTGATAGACGACAAAAAAAAAAGCACGTATGATGGAAACTATAAATATATGTAAATAAACATAGGTTTCTAAAATATTAGGAGATGCAGCTGTAAAAGGAACAATTGGATCTTGGCAAGTTAGTCATTGAGATGCCGTATCATGCTATTATAATGCTCCGAAAGAGAAGCTTCTCCTACCCAATATGATATTGAAACGATAGTGTTCAAGTTAAGTACTTTTTACCATATCCATTAGTGAAATAGATAACTTTGGATCCAAGCAAAAGTTAGAGATAAGAAATGCAGCCCAAAAGTAATAAAATTGAAACCAAATTCCAATAGGACTTAAAAGAAAGAATCTTAAAACTTAACATAACAATAATAATATTAGAGACGAAAGTTAATACACATGATTGCACGTACATTATAATCGTGTATCTAAATTGAATGACACAAAGAAGAGGAAAACTCATATGCTTGTGACTTGTGTAGAGGAAACTTATTTACATTCCTATGAGTGCCCTACACACTCATATAAGATTTGAATCCCTACATGCACATTAACCTTTTTCTTAGTTGCAAAAATGCTTTATGGTAGGTATAAGCAAGTTTGTGAATCAATTGTAGACGTAACTTTTCAAAATTTTTATATTGAATTGACTAAAATAAGAAATGTGATGGACGAAATCAACCATTTTGTAAAAGGGGAGGGACAATTTTGATGTTTACACACATGCTATGGGTTGCACACGATTCAATGGATGTAAAGCTAAACCTAGAATAGCCTGAAGGGAGAAGTGTTTGGAATCCAAATGAAAGGCCCGACCTGGCCCGTAATATGAAGGGTTCAGCCTCTTTATATTGTTATAGCCAATTTATTAATTAAATTGACTAAAATAACTGGATCAAAAAAAAAACCAAAAAACTAAAATAAAATAAGATCAGTTCCTAAAATCCTAATTGTTGGGATGTTGTTTGTGAGTTCCATCCCCAAAACCTATGTTGAGTTTGGTATTTTAGGATCTAGATTAGGCATAATGCAGTCCAATATAACAAGTAACAAAAGCCTAAGCCTAGAGGTGGCATGTCTAAATAAGGACCAAAGAAGGAAGACTTGAGAATTGTCATTGTTACCATAGTCATTTCCTTATCATTTTTTGTTTCATTTCTCTATTATTGATGTAATTATGAGAGGTAGTTACAATAGCTTCTTAGATTACAATATATAGTGCATGAGGCGGAGAGAATAATTAACTAAAATCTATGATGAGAAATCATATCTAAACTGTCTCTCTCCTTTTTGTTCATCTCTCTCTCTCTCTCTCTCTCTCTCTATTGTATTCTACCTCTCTTCTTTCTTAATTCCTTCTTTATTCTAACTTCACTTTGGCCAAAAAATGCACTCTAGCTATTGCTGAAAACACTAGTGTCAAAGCAATTACCAAGCAAATGTCAAAACACAAATACCAAACTCAGACAATTATGAAGAAGTTACAAGCATTAAAGGCACTTCCAACTTAAATACAAGCTATGGAAATCCATATACTAATGATGGAAAAACAACTTCTAAAAAAGTTTCTAGTTGAGCTGCAAGAATCGTTTAAGCAACTTTTAAAGAGGTTAAACTCTTGCGACTCATTGCAACTGAAGGACAAAGGTAGGACAATCAAAGCTTCGTTTATTACAGTGGCGTATGGAATGCTACCCTCTCCTAGGATCTAACCAATGGATTCAAGGGAAAGTAGTTCCAAAGGAAATCAAAACATTACTAAAGGCACCACCTAGGTGCCTAAATCACCCAAAGTCAAGTTACAGTTTATTGATGATGAGAACCCTTGCTGTTAATTTATAACATTACCAACATGACATGATTAGAAATAATAGCCTCGTATTTGGACCGTAAGGTTGATGTCACAACCAAGCCCAAAAGCTCATGGTCCTTATTTGAAAAGGATCTTTGTCATTATTTCGGATATTTATTACAATTGGATGTCCTAGAGGAGTTTTATTAGAAATAATTTGAGGAGCTCCAATCTCTTTTGTTGGTAGGTAATCTATCTCTTGTTGAATCATTCTTTATTTCAAGTTTCTCAAGTGAGCTCAGTGATGAACTTTAACCTATCATTAAGATGCTTAAATCTTCATTATTGGAAGAGACTTGCAAGTTTACAACTCTTTAAGAAGTAGCTATAAAGTTTTCTATAAGAAAGGGAAATAAAGAAAATCCATTGGGGTTGTTGTCTTTGTTTCATAGTTGAGTTCCAAACAATCACTAATAGTTCCTAAGTTATCAACCAGGCTAGAGAAGAAATCATGGGAGGATAAGTGTTGGGGTGTTAGTTACAAGTGCAGTGATAAATACATTTAGGGGTACCAATGTCAAAAAACCAAAAGATAAAAAAAAACTCCAACTAATTGAAGGGTGTTGTTCCCACAGTCTTGTATGGGTTGTAATTGTTGTCAACTAAGTTTATGTGTGCAAGTAAATTGAAGCCACATGAAAGGGCAAAAAGGTAAAACCACACGGAAGGGCAAGAAAGTAAATTCACCGCGTAAGCCTTATTAGGATTTCATGGAATAGAATATATAATGGTCTTGAAAGACAAAAAACAAAGTGTCGGCAATATTGAGTATTCAGCAAAATCTAGACAACCGACCAACCAAAGAGAACACCAAATCCTACACGGAAGAACACCACTGGTAAGGACGAAGAGAGTAAATAGTGCAGCTGATGGACAAATCGAGTGAACAGTAGTCGTCGTGAACAGTAACCTTGTGAATAGTAGCTATTGTGAACAGTACCATCGTGAATAGTAACATTGAGAGAGAGAAAGAAGGAGACGCCGAAAGCAGGGGCTGAACGAAGAACAGCGAACAGAGGACGGCCAAATCAGAGCCGTCGTTAGGGGGAAGGAGAGAAACCCGTGAGGAACAGCACACCACCGGCATACCAGCGATCTGCGAGGAGACAACACGGTAGAGAGAGAAACAGACGGTTGGAAAAACAGAGAAACGGGTCGACGAGAGAGAAAACCGGTTACGACTAGACGGGGCTGGACAGCAGGACGAAGAAAAGCAGACAGTGGAAGAAGAAACCAGATGACCATAGAAGAGAGAGATACCAATGACAATAAAGAACAACCGTCGAGAGAGAGAGCAAGAGGAGACGGCCGGAACAGAGGAGTCGATACGGCCAAAATCAGATCCAACTGGACGGTGAGATAGATTTGGCTGGACAGTGAGAGAGATTTGGTTGAACGAAGAGAGAGAAACCACCGGCAGAATCGAAGACGGACGAAGAAAGAGAAATCCGGCGAGAAGAGAGAGAAATCCGATGGTAAGAGAGAGAAATCCGACGAGAAGAGAGAGAAATCTGGTTGGACAGCAAGAGAGAGAGAAACGGACAGGCGAGCTGTGAGACAGTGAGATCGTGAGACAAGATGACGGGTGAGACCGTAAGACGGTGAAAGCAGGAATTGTGTGAGACAACGTAAAGAAGGAATTCGGCGAAGCATTGAACTCAATGTATTTCCAGACTTTTTCAAGAGAGGTTAGAGAGCGTTGTGGTGAACTTTTAAACGGCAGTGGAGCAGCCTTTCAATTCAACAGAGGCAAGACAAGCTGGAACAAGGGTAGATAGAGTAAGTGACACTCTTTGTATTGTACTTGCTTAGTAATTGCAATAGTGAAAGGAGCAGAGAATTAAAGACATCCATTGTAACCTGTATTCACAAGTATAATGGATAGTCTCAGTAGAGGGAGAGTCCCTACCATCGTAGATGTACGTCACGTTGACGGAACCACGTAAATCTCGTGTGTCCTTAATTTTCTTTACATTCTGTGTTTTGAATTGAGTTGTGAACGTAGCTAAAGTATCAGCCAACTCATAACCTAACGAAGACCTAAACAAGAACATCAGTATTGTCTATTAGGCAAGGTGTCTGAAAGGTGACTTTGGGGATTATTGTGATTAGTAGGTAGCAATAGATCTACTTAGTCGAGTCTGAGAAAGAGTTCACTTTTAAGAAGAGGTTGAAGTTGTTCACTTACCTGCGAATTGCGAATTGTGGTGATACTGATTCACCCCCCTCTCAGTATCACAAATTAGTAGATCTTAGGGAGAAGTCAGAAACTTCAATTGGTATCAAAGCACTGGTTCACCAGTTTGAAGCTTAACAGCTTGGTGTACTAGTTTGAAGGGATCCAGAAGTTTGACTTATTTAGCATATTGAGAAATGGAAGTCGGTACCAGTACTAGGCACTACGTACAGCAAGAAGGTTCCAATCTTTAACGGAACCAACTACCATATATGGAGAGCGAGAATGCAAGTGGTATTTGCAACCATGGGCATGAACGTGGTGAAATGCGTACAAGAGGGTTTTGTGGCTCCGAAAGAAGGTAAAGACCCAACCCCAAAGGAGTTAAGGCAGTTTAAGATAAATGGGAAGACCTCAAACGTCATCATTTCAGCATTGACAGATGCTGAGTATGCTAAAGTGATGGACTGCAAATCTGCTAAAGAGATATGGGATAGATTACAGAAGGTCTATGGAGGTGATGGCAAAATGAAGGAGGCTAAGCTTCAAGTGTTCAAGGAGAGATATGAATCTCTCAGAATGCAAAAGAATGAGATAGTCCAAGAGTTCTTCACCAGGGTTATTGATGCTATGAACGACCTGAGAAGTCATGGGAAGAACAAAAAGAACTCATTTGTTATGAAGAAGATTCTAAGAATTCTGCCTGAGAGGTTTGCCTCAAAGGTAGCAGCCATAGAGGAGAGTAGAGATCTCAATTCTATGTCTCTGCATGATCTCTAGTGCAATCTCATTGCATATGAGATGAGGATAAAGTCAACTGAGAGCTCCTTAATATCAAAGGTATCAAAGGAGGTAGCTTTCAAAGCTATGAAGCACTTGAAGATAAAAAAAGAGGAAGAATCATTCAGTGAGGATGATGATGATAAGGAAGAAAGTGAAGATAAAGTATTGGCATACTTCACAAGGAAATTCAAAAAGGGGTCTAAGAAGGGAAAAGGATAGTTGGCCTTGAAATGCTATCGTTGTGGGAAGACTGGACACTTTGCTTCTAAGTGCAAAGTGAAGCTTGATGATGATGAGCCGAATTCAAGATGGAGAAGATCATCATTCAAATCAAAGAAGTCCAGTAAAAAGACTGCCAACCCACAGAGGAAGAAGAGAGACTCATTCAACAGTTATATGAGTTAGACAAAAGAAGTTGATGAGGAGGAAGATGAAGACTCATTAGATGAGCATGTATTTATGGTATCAGCACAATGTGGTAGCTCAACCTTTGAAGAGGAAGAGGAGGTTGATGAAGAAGAGCCAGATCTTGAAGCTGAGTTGGAAGCAACTTTAAAGGAGATAATCAGAAGGGGCAGAACCATAAAAAGGTTGGAGGCTCACATAAAACAAGTTGAAGCAAAGTCTGAAGAAGCTGAAAGTCAAAAGGATGAAATAAGGACTGAACATATTGACTTGAAGAGAAGATTTGAAGAACAGATTAAAATATATGAAGACCTTACTATAGAGCTTGGCTTAAGGACTTCAACAATAGAAGAAATGGAGATAGAGTTGCTGAGACTTCAGCAACAACTCAAAAAGAGTGAGAAGAACTTGCAGAAGTTTGAAGTGGTAGAAGAAACAAGCTCTGCAAGAGAAAAGAAGAATGAGACTTTGCCACAGAAATTGAAAGAGAAGGTTGTGACTCAGGTGAATATAACTGAAGAAGAGAAGACAGTTATCAAACCAAAGCCAAGGCCAAAAATGATGGATGTGGTTAAAGATTAGCAGCCCATAGTTGCTACGTCTCAGAAAGAAAAGAAAGTTAGCCAGTAGAGGGCTATGACTGAATAGAAGAAGGAGAAGAAGGTGACTGAAATGAAAGTCACACAAGCAAAGAAGCCAGCTACTTTGCCTACACAGCAAGTGATGAACAGAAGAAGACAAGCTGTGATCAGACCCAAGAAGAGGCAGTTTCAAGGTCATTGCCTTTATTGTGGAGTTTGGGGTCATAAGGCAATTAACTGCTAGTGGAGAAGGCTAGTATATGTCTCCAACTTAAGAAGATACGATGCTACATACAGGGGGAGACAATACAAAATCCAGAAGATAACACCTGTCGTGAGTTCTTGCACATACTGTAAAAGGCAAGGACACACTGACAAGGATTGTTGGTGGAGGCCCAAACCAGTGATTTCAAAGAACAAATTTGCTATATTGGCAGATTTGGAGCAGTGTGAAAGGTGTGGGCAGGATGGCCATAATACCAAGAGATGCATGAAACTTCTCCCTGAACAAGAGAAGGCTTTTAATGGCACAGTGAAAACAAGCTGTGCAATCAAAGCTGAGAAAAAGGAGAAAGCTATCTTCTAGCCAGTTCAAAAGAAGGAATATAGAGCAAAAAGGGAGGTGGCTAATATAGTTGAAATTGCACTAAAGGCTGATTGTAAGGATAAGCAGTGGATCCTTGATAGTGGATGCACTTCGCACATGACGAGAGATAAGAGTAAATTATCAAAGCTAAACAAATCAAGAGAAGGCAGAGTCAAGTTTGGCAATGATGATTCACTCAGCATCAGTGGTAAGGGGTCAGTGAATATTGGAAAAGGAAAGCTGAAAGATGTTCTGCATGTTGAAGGACTCAGATATAATCTAGCATCTGTCAGCCAATTATGTAACGATGACCACAAAGTGATATTCATAAAAACAGGTTGCTAGGTAAAAAGTAAAGAAGGCAATATTGTTACAGCCGGGAAGAGAACAACTAGAAATTTATATGTGATTGATGAGGATAAGACAAACAGCTGTTTACTCACCAAAGAAGAAGAAAATCAACTCTGGCATAAGAGGCTGGGACACTTATCATAGAAGAACATGAGGAAGCTGACCACTACTCATGCAATCAGAGACATTCCCGACCTTAGGAGAGAGAGAGAGTATGTTTGCTTAGCATGCTCTAAAGGAAAATATGCCAAAAAGCAGTACAAGACTAAAGAGTTCAATTCTGAAGTAGTGCTTGACATTGTGCATACTGATTTGTGTGGACCAATGAAGACAAAAGGGTTGAAAGGTGAGAGGTACTTCATTTTGTTTGTTGATGATTATTCGAGAAGGACTTGCCTCATGCACCTTAAACACAAGTCAGAAGTTTTGAATTGCTTCAAGATATACAAAAGATTGGCTAAAAATAAGAGTGGAAGAAAGATCAAAGTATTGAGGTCAGATCAAGGCATTAAATTTACAAATAAAGCTTTTAAAGATTATCTTGAGAAGCATGGAATTCATCATCAAATGGCAGCAGCAAGAACACCTCAACAGAACGGGATGGTAGAGAGGAAAAATAGAGCTGTGGTTGAAATGACGAGGACTCTACTGCTGGAATCCAAGCTTCACACAAGATTTTGGACAGAAGCAACATTTACAGCCGTGCATCTACTAAACAGAGTATTACTAAGGCCCAATACTGATAAGACTCCATATGAGCTATAGAGTGAGAAGAAGACAACAACCAAGTATCTCAGAGTCTTTGACAGCCCATGTTTTGTGAAGAACAAGGAGCAAAACTTGGGAAAATTCAATGCTAGGTCTGATGAAGGCATCTTTGTGGGATACTCAGAAAAGACAAAAGGTTACAGAATTTTCTTGCATAAGCTGGGAAAAGTGATCACTTCCAGTGATGTGAGAATAGATGAGAACTGGAAAACAATACAGAATGGAAAAGCTGAGGACAAAGAAGAAGATGACTTCAATGTAGATGAAGAATCAGACCAACCTGAAGAAAAGGAACAAGAAGTAAGTTCAGACTTGGAGAAGAGTGAGTCTGAAGATAAAGAAAGAGATCCTCTTGTAACTAAGACGAGGCAAGGTAGAAGGATAAAGAAACATGGATCAATGCTCATTAAGAAGATCAGATCATAGGTGACCCATCAGTAGGAGTTACAACAAGAAGAAGAATTGTGGGAGCTACTGCTTTACTCTCACAAGTTGAACCTAAATCTATTGCAAAGGCTATTCAAGACCAAGCCTGGGTCAAAGCTATCAATGAGGAGCTGGATCAAATCGAGAAGAATGATACATGGGAGCTAGTTCCAAGACCTACTAACAAAAATGTCATAAGAACGAAATGGGTGTTTAGGAATAAACACAATGAAGATGGCAAGGTGGTGAGGAACAAGGCCAGGCTGGTTTGCAAAGGCTACATGCAGATAGAAGGCGTAGATGTTGATGAAACTTTTGGACTAGTAGCAAGGTTAGAAACTATCAGAATGTTCATAGTTTTGGCAACACACAAGAGGTATAAAGTCTATCAAATGGATGTGAAATCCGCTTTCCTGAATGGGCTCCTGAAAGAAGAGGTGTATATTGAACAACCCAATGGAGTACAAATCAGTGAGGATGAGAATCACGTGTGCAAGCTGAAAAAAGCCTTGTATGGTCTTAAGCAAGCCCCAAGAGCATGGTACAGTAGGCTGGATGCGTACTTGAGAAGGTTGAACTTCAGAAAAGGAACGGTTGATAATAACCTATATGTGTTCAACTTGGAGAAAGGCCAGTTGATAACCATAGTATATGTGGATGACATCATCTTTGGAGGGGATCACTCTGAGCTATGTCAAGATTTTGCACAGAAGATGAGTAAGGAATTTGAGATGTCATTGATTGGAGAAATGACGTACTTTCTTGGATTACAGATAAAGCAGTGTGAAGAAGGTATCTTTATTTCGCAAACAAAATATGCCAAAGAGATGCTGAAAAAGTTTGGCATAGAGGATAGCAGACCGACCAGTACCCCTATGACAGTAGGCTGCAAGTTAACAAAAGATTAGGAGGGAAAGAGTACAAGCCCTACAGAATATAAGAAGATGATAGGGAGCCTTCTGTACCTTACAGCATCAAGGCCTGATCTTATGCAAGCTATATGCGTTGCCAGCAGGTTCTAAGCTGATCCTAAGGAATCTCATGTGTTGGCAGTGGAAAGAATCCTAAGGTACCTTAAAGAAACACTGGAAATGGGTTTGTGGTATCTAGCCATGGATTCTGTTAAACTACAAGCATACACTGATGCAGACTGGGCAGGAAGTATAGATGACAGAAAATTAACCAGTGGTTGCAGCTTTTACTTGGGTTCAAAGTGTGTTGCATGGTTAAGTAGAAAGTAGAACAGTGTTGCTTTGAGCACAGCTGAGGTGGAGTATATGGCTGCTTGTGCAGCATGTACACAAGTGATATGGATGCTAAGACAATTGGCAGACTTGGGTGTTGAAGTGAAGTTACCAGTGAGTGTACTTTGTGATAATCAAAGTGTTATTAATCTTAGCAAGAATCCAGTTCAACATTCGAGGAGCAAGCATATTGACATCTGGTATCACTGCATCAAAGATCAAGTGGAACAGGGTACAATTCAGTTGGAGTATATTGGCACTAAAGATCAAATTTCAAATATTTTAACGAAACCTCTGTCCATAGAGTTGTTTGAAAAGCACAGATTGAGTCTATTTGTGCAGATGCCTCCTCAAGCCTAGAGTTTAGGTGAATCCTCCATCTCTAGTTTACGAGTTTTTCAGATTTGTAATTGGTTGGCAAATGGAGAGAGAAGCAACAGTGCAGGGGGAGCTGTTAATAAAGGGGGAGTGCATATTTAGAGGGAGTTGAAATTGCAATTCCTACATAGTGGCCTTTGTTATGAGTGTTGCCAACAATTACAAAGGGGGAGATTGTTGTTCCCACAGCCTTGTATAGGTTGTAATTGTTGTCAACTATGTTTACGTGTGCAAGTAAATTGAAGTCATATGGAAGGGCAAAAAGGTCAAACCACATAGAAGGGCAAGAAAGTAAATTCACAACGTAAGCCCTATTAGGGTTTCATTGAGTAGAATATATAATGGTCTTGGAAGACAAAGAATAGGGTGTCGGCAATATTGAGTATTCAGCAAAACCACAACCGACCAACCAAAGAGAACACCAAACCCTACATGGAAGAGAGTAAACAGTGCAGCCGACGGACAAATCGAGTGAACAGTAGTCGTCGTGAACAGTAACCTCGTGAACAGTACCGTCATGAATAGTAGCGTCAAGAGAGAGAAAGAAGGAGATGCCAAAAGTAAGGGCTGAACGAAGAACAGCGAACAGAGGACGACCAAATCGGAGCCATCGTCAAGGGGAAGGAGAGAAACCTGTGAGGAACGGCACACCACTGGCACACCAGCGACCTGCGAGGAGACAACATGGTAGAGAGAGAGAAATAGACGGTCGGAAAAACAGAGAAATGGGTCGACGGGAGAGAAAACTGGTTACGGCTAGACGAGGCTGGACGGTAGGATGAAGAAAAGCAAACCGGCGGAAGAAGAAACCAGATGGCCATAGAAGAGAGAGATACCGACGGTAACAAAGAACAACCGTCGAAAGAGAGAAAGAGGAGACGGCCAGAACAGAGGAGTCGATACGGCCAAAATCAGATCCAACTGGACGGTGAGATAGATCCGGCCGGATAGTGAGGGAGATCCGGCTGAACGAAGAGAGAGAAACCACCGGCAAAATCGAAGACGGATGAAGAGAGAGAAATCCAACGGGAAGAGAGAGAAATCCGATAGTAAGAGAGAGAAATCCGGCAAGAAGAGAGAGCAATCCGACTGGATAGCAAGAGAGAGAGAAACGGATAGGTGAGCCGTGAGACAGTGAGATCGTGAGACAAGGAGACGGGTGAGACCGTAAGACGGTGAAAGTAGGAATTGTGTGAGACAATGTAGAGAAGGAATTCGGTGAAGCATTGAACTCAACGTATTTCCAGACTTCTTCAAGAGAGGTTAGAGAGCGTTGCGGTGAACTTTTAAGCGGCAGTGGAGCAGCCTTTCAATTCAACAGAGGCAAGACAAGCTAAAAGAAGGGTAGACAAAGTAAGTGACACTCTTTGTATTGTACTTACTTAGTAATTACAATAGTGAAAGGAGCAGAGAATTAAAGACATCTATTGTAACCTGTATACACAAGTATAGTGGATAGTCTCGGTAGAGAGAGAGTCCCTACCACCGTGGATGTACGTCACATTGACGGAACCACGTAAATCTCGTGTGTCCTTAATTTGCTTTACGTTCTGTGTTTTGAATTGAGTTGTGAACGCAGCTAAAGTATCAGCCAACCCATAACCTAACAAAGACCTAAACAAGAACATCCGTATTGTCTATTAGGCAAGGTGTCTGAAAGGTGACTTTGGAGACTATTGTGATTAGTAGGTAGCAATAGATCTACCTTAGTCGAGTCTGAGAAAGAGTTCGCTTTTAAGAAGAGGTTGAAGTTGTTCACTTACCTACGAATTGCGAATTGTGGTGATACTGATTCACCTCCCTCTCAGTATCACAAATAAGTAGATCCTAAGGAGAAGTCAGGAACTTCCAAGGGCAAGAAAAGAAGGATGATGGTGTACCTCCAATAAGCAACTTAACTCCATAAAACTCAATGGAAGACATTAACAATGAACATTATCACCGGTAACTTTGATTGTAGCACTCTTAAGCTACTTGGTTATGTGAATTGAAAGAAGTTGATAATGCTTACCAAATGGGAAGCACATATAGCTTTTTGGATTTAAGGATGGCATAGGAATTGTAGTGTTAGCACATAACCATTGTTATTAGTCCCTTAAGCTTATTAGTTTAAGAATGCAAGCAAATTGGTGACACCTTTCACAAATTTTTACATGAGAAATTAGGTGTGGACACCTAATTAAGAAAAGAGTATTAAGAACATTTGTATTGTAGCATGATATGGGAGACTAAGGTATTGAAACCTAGGAAGAAATACATATAAGTTTGATTGGTGCAGTAGGGTGCATAATGACGTGGTAGCATGTGTTAGCAATTTGCAAGCATGCTATTGGCTATTAAGGGACAGTTTAAGCACATCAATGCTTCCTTCTACCAGACAACCACATTCCTTAATACTTTTTAAAGAGGTAATGCATGTCTTCCACTAAAGTTAGTAAGGGCTAACATATGCTTTAAGGATTAGCTATGACACCAACATGTGTTAGCACCTAGGCTACAAGCCTAGGCCAATGCTAAACGAAATCAATTGCGGGATAGCCAACAAGTCAAGGGATTAAGGTGCAAACCAAGTCAAATTATGTTTTATATGTTACAAAAATAAGAGATCAGGAGTGTTGATGTCCATTAAAACATAAGAGTGGGTGTTGGTGGTAAAAATTATAAGTTTTTTAAAAGCCTTGTCTAAGTTAATATGTTGGCATGAAATTACAACCTATTGCCATTAGAATTCAAAGCAATAAGGCTCATCTTTGTAAAGAATGGGTAACCTTTTAAGTTAGTAAGATATGCCCAAGGAGCAAACCTAAATTCGTTTGCCTTAACAACATTATTGTCCTCATTTAGTATACCAAAAGAAATAAAAGGAATATTTATTGAATTTAAGGATTTATTTAGTGAGCCTTAAATACTTCCTTTAACAAGAGTATAAGACCATTGGATTCCTTTGCTTTTGGGAGCCCAGTTGGTGAATGTTTGCCCTTATTGTTAGCCTTACTATCATAAAATTTAGATTGAAAAGTAAGTTTAAGGCATGCTTAATTTTGCATAGCATAAGCTTATTTGCATTGTTGGTTTTATTAATGAGGAAAAAGGATGGATCATAGTGATTTTGTGTGAACTATTGACATTTGAATGAAATCGCCGTTAAGTATAAATTTTTAATTCTTATTATTGACAATCTCTTAGATGAATTACATGACCTTCGTTCTTCTTCATTATAAATCTTTGTGTTGGCATCACCAAATATAAGGTAGGGGGGAAGTCATTGCCAAAATAGCCTTTCACACTTCTTAAGGGTATTACAAGTTTAAAATGATATTGTTTAGGCTTAAAAATATGTCAATAATGTTTTCGTCATTAATGAATAATATCTTGTCTTATGTCAATACCATTTGGAAGGCTAGGGCTTTGTAATCACTACTAATAATGAAAGTATCAAGTGCCTATTACAATAACAGCTCCATATATATGTCCAACAAAAAGGTATCACAAAGCTTCTTGGATTAAATTATGTAATTTTGAATAAGAAGGGTTAAGAAAATATAGCAACAAATGCTCTATCATGGTAGAAGAAAAGAGAAGTTTATGCTATCACTTTTATATGTTGTTGGATAGAAGGTATCTTAGCTAGCTATAGGGGACATGAATTAGTTCTTGAATTAAGACAAGTAGTTATTGGGCAACTAGCAATAACTTCAAATATAGTTGAGCAAGGAATTTCAAAAAACAAAGTGTGCAGCATTAATGGTGAGAAGGAATCACACAATAGGAAAATATGCATGATTTAGTAATTAGAAGACATTTGTGGGTCTTGGCTATTCATGTAAAACTTAGACCCTTCTTCTGTTGGCCAAGTATGAAGATAAGTATGCAGAAATGGGTTCATTTTTGTGAAATTTGTTAAAATTATAAAATTTGCCTTACATCATTTCTTGTTTCATGATAGACTTGACACCATATATTAATGGATTTCATTGAAAGATTGTCAATTTTTAAAGGAAAGAATGTGATTTGGGTGATTGTGGACTTTGTCAAATTCTAAAACTATTTACAACTTTAATGCTAGCCAAGTTCCTTTTTTGAAAAAAATATGCAAATAACATGGTTTATTGGAGTATATCATTTTTAACGAAGATCAAATCTTCATTAGTTAATTTTTGACAAGAGTTGCCTATAATGGAGGGAGCTTCTTTCCACTTGAGTTACATAAGTACTTAAGGAAAACTACTAGGTTTCCTTACACAATTGTCACATAAAAAATTCTTTAAATATACACGTAGTGTTTTATTTAAGAGTTTTAATAGTAAATCAATTTAGTGGACTTCTTAACTAACAGACACTTATATTGATGAGGACCTTCTTAGGTCTCCCACTAAGAGGGGAAAGGGGTGAATTAGTGTAAGATGCTTACTTTTTACAAATATTTTTGAATTAACCTCTATGACTTGTTAAAGTCAATGATCCAATGTTTTATCTTTTTTCTTTATGTAAGAGCAGCCATATGGATATCAATAAAATGCATGTACCCAAGAACATATGACAATTTTTACATGGTTCACCCACAATATGTAAGCTACGTCTATGGTATGATAGGATCACTCATAAATCACACAATCTACTTTTGTTATCAAAGGATATAGTTTGGTTATGGAAGGATCACTCCTTAACTACTTACGATGATTTCCTGATCACTCAACGAACTGATCTTTTGATCACTTCAAAGGTATCCTACCTTTTTTCAACAAGTTTATCAAGAGTTTAGTAACTAACACATTTCTACGAAGGATCATTTAATGTGCATAGGCTGCTAATGTAGAAAGTAGATTTTCTTCTTTCTCACTGCCAGTCTTTGCTTAAGCTTTGCCAATCTTTTCTTTACAGGTTATCTCTGTTGCAAGTTATCTCTGCTGTAGGTTCTCTCCCCCTATTGGTCCTCTCCGCTACTAGTTATCTTTGCTGTAGGTTCTCTCCCTTGACTGCCAGTGTTGCCTCACCTGCTGCCTTGATAGGATCTCTCTTCTGCTACCGATGTTGCTTCCCCTGTTACCTTGGTAGGATTTCTCCTTTGCTGCTGGTGTTGCCTCCCCTGCTGCCTTGGCAGGTTCTCTCCTCCTACTGTCAGTGCTACCTCTTTCGACCTTGGTAGATTCTTCCTCTGCTGCCTTGGTAGGTTTCCTTACTTGTTGTCTTGGCAGGTTGCCTCACCTATTACCTTGACAGGTTTCTTCTCCTACTGTCAGTGCATGTTTTCTCCTCTACTACTGCAAGTTGTTGAAATTGTTGTTGGGGCACGTTTTCTTCCTTGTTGCTGCAAGCTATCGATTCACATTTTCTCCTCTGTTACTGCAAGCTGTTGGACTTGTTGTTAGGGCATATTTTCTTCTCTGCTGTTGCAAGCTGCTGGTCATGTCTGTACTTGCTGTTATTGCTGCTTACATATGCTGCTAATGCTGCCTGTACGTTTTGCTATCGCTACCTGCACGTGCTACTGTTACTACCTACACGTTTTGTTATCGCTGCCTACACATTTTGTTGTCATTACTTGCATATGTTGCTATCGTTGCCTACACATTTTGTTGTCACTGCTTGCATATGTTGCTATCGCTGCCTACACATGCTATTATCACTGCTTGCACGTTTTGCTATTACTGCCCGCATGTGCTACTTTCACTATCTGTGCTACAATTGTTGGTATAGCCTACTGGACATGCTGCAATTGTTGGGATTACCTTTTGGATGTGCTGTAATTGCTGGGATTACCTATTGGACTTTCCACACGTGCTGCAATCGCTACTTGTGTTGCAATTGCTCATATAGCCGGCTAAATGTGCTGCAATTGCTAGGATTGCCTACTGGACGTGCTACAATTGTTAGGATTGCCTTTTGGACGTGCTACAATTGTTAGTGTTGCTATTATAGCTTGCTACTGGTGTTGCTGGATGTATTGTCGGTGTTACGGGCTGCTGTTGGTACTGTTAGATATGCTTATTGTAGGTTACTGGTTTCTCTTTGGTTTTCTACCTGCCCTTTTTGCAATAGGTTCCTTCTTCTTGCTGCAATTATAGGTTTCCTTGGGGGGTTACTGCAACTCCTTTTTCCCTTTGGTTTGGCCAGCTATTGCCTTTTTTTTTTTTTTTTCTTTGGAGTGGCTGTTGCATACCTTCTTCTTTAGTTTGGTGTGATTATTGCATGCTCTTTCCTTTTGTTTAGCGTGGCTGTTGCACGTCTCCTTTTTTGGTTTGGTGTGGTTGTAGGCTATTGCCTTCTTCTCCCTTTGGTATGGTTCCCAGTTACTGTAACTCTTCCTTCTTTGGTGGTTGCTATCACCTCTTCTTTGGCCAATTGTTGCTGTAATCTTTTTGGCTAATTACTGCACTCTCCTTGGTCGGCAACTTTCTCTTTTTAGCTTATCGTTCTCTCTTATTTTTTTGTAGTTGATCATTCTCTCTTGTAGCCCACACTTGTCTTTTAAAATGCATGGGCTTATTTATAGAACCTTGAGATTAGGGTTGTACACTCATCAACGATTAGCGTTGATTTCCAAAGGTTTGTTCTATAATCAACGGTTAAATTTGATTCCTAAAATTTAGGGTCAATAGTCAAGGGTCAATGGTTAATATTAACTCATTAACTTTAAGGTTGACTTGTCATCACTAATTTTGCCCAATGACCTCTCTGCATTTCAACGACATTCATAATATCAAATCAACACATACAACTATGTGAAATGATGTTGACAACAAATCTAACTTTAGTCATCAAAGATGGACTCAACACATATGTTTATTTAAGTCTTTTCATACTTTAGTTTATGAGATTATCTACTTTTTTTTATAAGAAAGAAACATAATATAACCTAAACTTACAACTCTTTTAATGTTCTAGCCTAATGGTGTAGCAATTAGGAATATTTAGAAATAATATTTTGATACAACAAGTTTCTTATAATTATGATCACATCCTAATTATTTGTGTAAAATATATTTATTACTTATACTTTATCTTTAAAATCTATTAATAACTATATTATTATATAAACAATACTAAAAATAAGAAATTCCTTTAATTAATTAATTAATTATATCATGAAATATCAAATACACATTCATTATAATGACAAATGCATTGCAACTATGACATATACTAACAATCTCTCACTTGCATTATAACCAATTGCTTTGTATCTTATACCATCTTCCCTAATGTAGCAATCATATTTTTATTTTAACAAAGGCTTAGCACTAAGATTTCTCAAATCCTTTTAAGCAAGTCATTTCTTTATTGTTACATCATTCCACTCATCATCTCTATGGTTAAAAGGAATCATTTAAGCACATAATTGTCTCATTATAAGACCTAGGTCACTTATACATTGATTCCATTGTTGCCATAATACATAATCACTAGTACAACAATGCTCAAAACCTTATTAAGTTCAATAATAGACTCCTTGATCTAAAATTACCTATTATGTTGCATCATATGCAAAGATATGCTTAAATATGATAACCATCTCAAGTTTAGAATCCTTTTAACTTATAATCTCATCATTTGGAGTAAAACTTTTGTTTAGATTATGACTTTTGATCATCTTTAATGGATGAAAAGCTATTAATTGAATATTATTAAACTTGAAGTTTAGTTACTCCATAAATTAGAAAATTATTCTTAATACTTCATAATACTTAAGAATGTCTTTCACAAGCTATCTAATGGCTATCATTTGAATCCATTTTTTATCAATTCATTACATACATCTAGTCTTGTACATTATATTGCATACATGATAGATCTTATTTATGATATATCTCTTAATTTTGTGTCTTATGACACACTTCTTTGGAGATAATTATGTTATATATTATAGACAAAAATCTCTTGTTGAATTTTTCTATTACTCAATTATTATAACAATTTATTCTTAGACTAAGATAACCAAAAATAACTTTTTAAATTTATTTATACAAATCTTAGTAATTAAAATCTTCTTTATAGATCATTTTCCAAAATATAGGTTCCTTACTTCCACATCCTTTATGTAGTATATTCTTAGATCACCCAATTGATTGGTATAATAATATATCTTTTTCTATTAGCAATATATCATCTACACAAAGTGCTAAAATAGTAATGTATTCCCACTAACTTTCTTGTAAACATAAGATTCATCAATTATTTTGACAAAATCAAAATTTTTGAATCTTTTATTAATATGGATATTCAAATTATGTAAAACCTGTATAATCTTAAAATGCCATAATGGAAAATAAATTGTTTATAGACTTAATCGCTACTATAAGTGCAAAGGTTTCATTAAAGTTAACTCTATGACTGAAGTTCCTGACTTTTCCCTAGGATCTACTAGTTTGTCATACTGAGAGTCGGGGTGAATCAGTATCACTACAATTCGCAATTTGCAGGTAAGTGAGCAACTTCAACCTCTTCTTAAAAGCAAACTCTTTCTCAGACTCGACTAAGGTAGATCTATTGCTACCTACTAATCACAATAGTCTCCAAAGTCACCTTTCAAACACCTTGCCTAATAAACAATTCGGATGTTCTTGTTTAGGTTTTCGTTAGGTTATGGGTTAGCTGATACTTTAGCTGCGTTTACAACTCAATTCAAAACACAGAATGTAAAGTAAATTAAAGACACATGAGATTTACGTGGTTCCATCAACATGACGTACATCTACGGTGGTAGGGACTCTCCCTTACCGAGACTATCCACTATACTTAAGAATTCCAGTTATAATGGATGTCTTAATCCTCTGTTCCTTTCACTATTGCAATTACTAAGCAAGTACAATACAAAGAGTGTCACTTACTGTGTCTACCCTTCTTCTAGCTTGTCTTGCCTCTGTTGAATTGAAAGGCTACTCCACTGCCGCTTAAAAGTTCACCGCAACGCTCTTTAACCTCTCTTGAAGAAATCTGGAAATACGTTGAGTTCTTTCCGATGCTTCACCGAAGTTCTTCTCTACGTTGTTTCACACAGCTTCTGCTTTCACGGCCTGCCCTCACGCTTCTGGTCTGCCATTGCACGTCTGTTGGCCTACACCACACTTTTGGTTTTGTTGGTTTAAGTCACATGGCTTGCCTCACTGCCGTTGCACTTCTATTAACCTGCACCACTTTCTGGTTTTGCTGGTTCAAGTCACACGGCTTACCTCATGCCTCACGTGGTCTTCTCGCTGACTGCTGGTGTGCCGGTGATGTGCCGTTCCTCACGGGTTTCTCTCTCTTATCGTCACACGGTTTGCTCTGATTTGCTTAATTTGGCTGTTCTTCGTTCTGTTCAATTTTTGACAAAACTGTTCAATTTCTGACGACACTGTTCAATTTTCTGATGATGCTGTTCAATTTCCAACGATGGCTACGTTTTTGCTTTAAGTTTTTGTTCGTTTTGCTCAATTACCGACTCCCTTTGGACGGTTTTCTCTCTTCTCCCTTGCCGGTGGTGTTCTTTCGTGTAGGGTTTGGTGTTCTCTTTGGTTAGTCGGTTGTCAAGGTTTGCTGAATGCTCAATATTGTTGACACCCTTTAGCTTTATCTTCCAAAACCATTATATACTCTTCTCTATGAAACCCTAATAGGGCTTACGCGGCGGTTTTACGTTCTTGACCTTCCATGTGGCTTTTACCTTCTTGCCCTTCCATGTGACTTTTACTTTCTTGCTCCTCCATGTGGCTTTTACCTTCTTACCCTTCCATGTGGCTTTTACTTTCTTGCACACTTAAACCTAGTTGACAACAATTACAACCCATACAAGGCTGTGGGAACAATAATCTCCCCCTTTGTAATTGTTGGCAACAAGCCACTATGCAACAATTTCAACTCCCCTTAAATATGCACTCCCCCTTTCTTAACAGCTCCCCCTGCACTGTTACTTTTCTCCCCCTTTGCCAACCAATTACAAATCTGAAAAACTCGCAAAGTAGAGATGGAGGATTCACCTGAAGTTCAAGCTTAAGGAGGCATTTGCATAGATAGACTCAATTTGTGCTTTTCAAACAGCTTTGTGGACAGAGATTTAGTTAGATCTTGTGTAGCCTTTTCAGTAGATTTAGGTTTAACTTGTAAGAGTAAAGCAGTAGCTCCCACAATTCTTCTTCTTGTTGTAACTCCTGCTGATGGGTCACCTATGATTTGATTTTCTTGATGAGCACTAGTCCATGTGTTCTTTGGCTTTCTTTCTTGCACCGTCTTAGTTGCAAGAGGATCTCTTTCTTCATCTTCAGACTCACTCTTCTCTGAGTCTGAACTTACTTTTTGTTCCTTTTCTTCAGGTTGGTCCGATTCTTCATCTATATTGAAGTCATTTTCTTCATTGTCCTCAGCTTCTCCATTCTGCATTGTTTTCCAGTTCTCATCTATTCTCACATCACTGGAAGTGATCACTTTACCTAGTTCATGTAGGAAAACTTTGTAACCTTTTGTCTTTGTTGAGTATCCCACAAAGATGCCTTCATCAGACCTAGCGTTGAATTTTTCCAAGTTTTGCTCCTTATTCTTCACAAAACATGGGCTGTCAAAGACTCTGAGATACTTGGCTATTGTCTTCTTTCCACACCATAGGTCATATGGAGTCTTATCAGTATTAGGCCTTAGTAATACTCTGTTTAGTAGATGTATGGTTGTAAATGTTGCTTTTGTCCAAAATCTTGTGTGAAGCTTGGATTCTAGCAGTAGAGTTCTTGCCATTTCAACCACAGCTCTTTCTTCCTCTCTACTACCCCATTCTGTTAAGGTGTTCTTGCTACTGCCATCTGATGATGAATACCATGCTTCTCAAGGTAATCTTCAAAAGCTTCATTTGTAAATTTAGTGCCTTGATCTGACCTCAATACTTTAATCTTCCTTCCACTCTCATTTTCAGCCAATCTTTTGTATCTCTTGAAGCAATTCAAAACTTCTGACTTGTGTTTGAGGTGTATGAGGCAGGTCCTTCTTGAATAATCATCAACAAACAAAATGAAGTACCTCTCACCTTTCAACCCTTTTGTCCTCATCAGTCCATACAAATCAGTATGCACAATGTCAAGCACTGCTTTAGAATTGAACTCTTTGGTCTTACATTGTTTTTTGACATGTTTTCCTTTAGAGCATGTTGAGCACACATACTCTTTCTCTCTCTCTCCTGAGATCGGGAATGTCTCTGATTGCATGAGTAGTTGTCAGCTTCCTCATGTTCTTCTGTGTTAAGTGTCCCAGCCTCTTATGCCAGAGTCGATTTTCTTCTTCTTTCGTAAGTAAACAACTGTTTGTCTTGTCCTCATCGATCATATACAAATTTCTAGCTCTTCTCTTCCCAGCTGCAACAGTATTGCTATCTTTACTCTTTACTTGGTAACCTGTTTTTGTGAATATCACTTTGTGGTCGTCATTGCATAGTTGATTAACAGATGCTAGATTATATCTGAGTCCTTCAATGTGCAAAACATCTTTCAGCTTTCCTTTTCTAATATTTACCGACCCCTGACCACTGATGTTGAGTGAATTATCATTGCCAAACTTGACTCTGCCTTCTCTTGATTTGTTTAGCTTTAACAATTTACTCTTGTCTCTTGTCATGTGTGAAGTGCATCCACTGTCAAGGATCCACTGCTTATCCTTGCAATCAGCCTTTAGTGCAACTTTAGCTATATTAGCCACCTCCCTTTTTGCTCTATATTCCTTCTTTTGAACTGGCTAGAAGATAGCTTTCTCCTTTTTCTCAGCTTTGAATGCACCACTTGATTTCACTGTGCCATTGAGTGCCTTCTCTTGATTAGGGAGAAGTGTCATGTATCTCTTGGCATTATGGCTATCCTACTCGTACCTTTCACACTGCTCCAAGTCTGCCAATATAGCAAACTTATTCTTTAAAACTACCAGTTTGACCTTTTACCAACAATCCTCGTTAGTGTGTCCTTGCCATTTACAGTATATGCAAGAACTCACGATAGGTGTTCTCTTCTGAATTTTGTATTGTCTCCCCCTGTATGTAGCATTGTATCTTCTTAAGTTAGAGACATATATTGACCTTTTCCACTAGCAGTTACTTGCCTTATGACCCCAAACTCCACAATAAAGGCAATGACCTTAAAATTGCCTCTTATTGGGTTTGATCACAGCTTGTCTTCTTCTATTCATCGCTTGCTGTGTAGGCAAAGTAGCTAGCTTTTTTGCTTGTGTGACTTTCATTTCAGTCACCTTCTTCTCCTTCTTCTGTTCAGCTGTAGCCCTCTGCTGGCTGACTTTCTTTTCTTTCTCAGACGTAGCAGCTATGGGTTGCTACTCTTTAACCACATACATCATTTTTGGCCCTGGCTTTGGTTTGATAACTATCTTCTCTTCTTCAGTTATCTTCACCTGAGTCACAGCCTTCTCTTTCAACTTTTGTGGCAAAGTCTCATTCCTCTTTTCTCTTACAGAGCTTGTTTCTCCTGCCACTTTAAACTTCTGCAAGTTCTCTTTGCTACTTTTGAGTTGTTGCTGAAGTCTCAGCAACTCTTTCTCCATTTCTTTAATTTTTGAAGCCTTTAAGCCAAGCTCTATTGTAAGGTCTTCACATATTTTGATTTGTTCCTTAAATCTTCTCTTCAAGTCAATATGCTCAGCCCTTATTTCATCCTTTTGACTTTCAACTTCCTTAGACTTTTCTTCAACTTGTTTTATATGGGCCTCCAACCTTTTTATGGTTTTGCCCTTTTTGATTTTCTCCTTTGAAGCTGCTTCCAGCTCAGCTTCAAGATCTGGCTCTTCTTCATCAACCTCCTCTTCCTCTATGGTTGCCATCTTTGAGGCAAACCTCTCAGGTAGAATTTTCAGAATTTTCTTCATGATAGATGAGTCCTTCTTGTTCTTCCCATGACTTCTAATGTCATTTACAACGTCAATAACCCTGGTGAAGAACTCTTGAATTGTTTTATTCTTCTATATTCTGAGAGATTCATATCTCTCCTTAAACAATTGAAGCTTAGCCTCCTTCATTCTGCTATCACCTTTATAGACTTTCTGCAATTTGTCCCATATCTCTTTGGCAGATTTGCAATCCACAACTTTAGCATACTCAGCATCTGTCAATGCTGAAATGATGACATTTGAGGCCTTCCCATTTATCTCAAACTACCTTAACTCCTCTGAGGTTGGGTCTTTACCTTCTTTCGGAGCCACAAAACCCTCTTGTATGCATTTCACAATGTTCATGCCCATGGTTGCAAATACCACTTGCATTCTTGCTTTCTAAATATAATTTTGTATTGTCTCAGCTCCTTGGGTTTGAAACTGCCTCTTCTTGGGCTTGATCACAGCTTGTCTTCTTCTGTTTATCGCTTGCTGTGTAGGCAAAGTAGTTGGCTTTTTTGCTTGTGTGACTTTCATTTTAGTCACCTTCTTCTCCTTCTTCTGTTCAGCCGTAGCCCTTTGTTGGCTGACTTTCTTTTCTTTTTGAGACGTAGCAGCTATGGGCTGCTACTCTTTAACCACATACATCATTTTTGGCCTTGGCTTTGGTTTGATAACTGTCTTCTCTTCTTCAGTTATCTTCACCTGAGTCACAACCTTCTCTTTTAACTTCTATGGCAAAGTCTCATTCTTCTTTTCTCTTGCAGGGCTTGTTTCTCCTACCACTTCAAACTTCTGCAAGTTCTGCTCACTCTTTTTGAGTTGTTGCTAAACTCTCAGCAACTCTATCTCCATTTCTTCAATTATTAAAGTCCTTGAGCCAAGCTTTATTGTAAGGTCTTCACATATTTTGATCTGTTCTTCAAATCTTCTCTTCAAGTCAATATGTTCAGCCCTTATTTCATCCTTTTGACTTTCATCTTCCTTAGACTTTGCTTTACCTTGTTTTATATGGGCCTCCAACCTTCTTATGGTTCTGCCCCTTTTAATTATCTCCTTTGAAGCTACTTCTAGCTCAGCTTTAAGATCTGGCTCTTCTTCATCAACCTCCTTTTCCTCTTCAGAGGTTGAACTACCACCTTGAGCTGATGCCATAAAGACATACTCATCTAATGATTCTTTATCTTTCTCCTCATCAGCTTCTTTTATTTGACTCACATAACTCTTGAATGAGCCTCTCTTTTTCTTCTGTGGGTTGGCAGTCTTCTTGCTGGACTTCGTTGATTTGAATGATGATCTTCTCCATCTTGAATTCTACTCATCATCACCATCCTCATCTTCATCATCAAGTTTCACTTTGCACTGAGAAGCAAAGTGTCCAGTCTGCCCACAGCGATAACATCTCAAGGACAACTGTCATTTTCCCTTCTTAGACCCCTTCTTGAATTTCCTTATGAAGTAAGCCAATATTTCACCTTCACTTTCTTCCTCCTCATCATCATCATCATCCTTACTGGATGATTCTTCCTCTTCTTTTATCTTTAAGTGCTTCATAGTTTTGAAAGCTGCCTCCTTTGATACCTTCGTTGTTGCAAAGCTTTCAACTGACTTTATCCTCATCTTATATGCAATGAGATTGCATTGGAGATCATGCAGAGATATATAATTAAGATCTCTACTCTCCTCTATGGCTGCTACCTTTGAGGCAAACCTCTCAGGCAGAATTCTCAGAATTTTCTTCACAATTGATGAGTCCTTTTTGTTCTTCCCATGACTTCTCAAATTGTTTACAGCGTCAATAACCTTGGTGAAGAACTCTTGAATTGTCTCATTCTTCTGCATTCTGAGAGATTCATATCTCTCCTTGAACACTTGAAGCTTGGCCTCCTTCATTTTGCCATCACCTTCATAGACTTTCTGCAATTTGTCCCATATCTCCTTGGCAGATTTGCAGTCCATAACTTTAGCTTACTCAGCATCTGTCAATGCTGAAATGATGACATTTGAGGCCTTCCCATTTATCTCAAATTGCCTTAACTCCTTTGGGGTTAGGTCTTTACCTTCTTCTAGAGCCACAAAACCCTTCTGTACACATTTCACCACGTTTATGCCCATGGTTGCAAAAATCACTTGCATTCTTGCTCTCCACATATAGTATTTGGTTCCGTTGAAGATTGAAACCTTCTTGCTGTAAGTGGTGCTAGTGCTGGTACCGACTTCCATTCCTCAGTATGCTGAACAAGTCAAACTTCTAGATCCCTTCAAACTAATACACCAAGCTGTTAAGCTTTAAACTGGTGAACTTGTGCTCTGATACCAATTGAAGTTCCTGACTTCTCCCTAGGATCTACTAGTTTGTAATACTGAGAGGGGAGGTGAATCAGTATCACCACAATTTGCAATTCGTAGGTAAGTGAACAACTTCAATCTCTTCTTAAAAGCAAACTCTTTCTCAGACTCGACTAAGGTAGATCTATTGCTACCTACTAATCACAATAGTCCCCAAAGTCACCTTTCAGACACCTTGCCTAATAGACAATACAGATGTTCTTGTTTAGATCTTTGTTAGGTTATAGGTTGGTTGATACTTTAGCTGTGTTTACAACTCACTTCAAAACATAGAATGTAAAGCAAATTAAGGACACACGAGATTTACGTGGTTCCATCAACATGATGTATATCCACAGTGGTAGGGACTCTCCCTTATCGAGACTATTCACTATATTTAAGAATTCCAGTTATAATGGATGTCTTAATCCTTTGCTCCTTTCACTATTGTAATTACTAAGCAAGTATAATACAAAGAGTGTCACTTACTGTGTCTACCCTTCTTCTAGCTTGTCTTGCTACTGTTGAATTGAAAGGCTGCTCCACTGCCACTTAGAAGTTCACCGCAACGCTCTCTAACCTCTCTTGAAGAAATCTGGAAATACGTTGAGTTCTTTCCGATACTTCGCCGAAGTTCTTCTCTATGTTGTTTCACACAGCTCCTACTTTCATCGTCTCACCGTTTCACGGCCTACCCTTACACTTCTGGTCTACTGTTGCGTGTTTGTTGGCCTGCACCACGCTTCTGGTTTTGCTGGTTTAAGTCATATAGCCTACCTCACTACCGTTGCACTTCTGTTGGCCTGCACCACTTTCTGGTTTTGTTGGTTCAAGTGACGCGGCCTACCTCACGCCTCACCTAGTCTCCTCGCCGACTGCTGGTGTGTTGGTGGTGTGCCGTTTTTCACAGGTTTCTCTCTCTTGCCGTCATACGATTTGCTCAATTTGGCCATTCTTCGTTCTGTTCAATTTTTGACGACATTGTTCAATTTTCAACGACTCTGTTCAATTTTTTGACGATACTGTTCAATTTCTGATGACAGCTATGTTTTTGCTTTAGGTTTTTGTTCGTTTTGCTCAATTGCCGACTCCTTTGGGACGATTTTCTCTCTTCTCCCTTGTCGGTGGTGTTCTTCCGTGTAGGGTTTGGTGTTCTCTTTGGTTGGTCGGTTGTCAAGGTTTGCTGAATGCTCAATATTGCAGATACCCTCTAGCTTTGTCTTCCAATACCATTATGTACTCTTCTCCATGAAACCCTAATAGGACTTACGCGGCGGTTTTACGTTCTTGCCCTTCCATATGGCTTTTCCCTTCTTGCCCTTCCATGTGGTTTTACTTTCTTGTACACTTAAACCTAGTTGACAACAATTACAACCCATACAAGGCTGTGGGAACAACAATGACTTTGTTTGTAACCTTGATTACTAGCATAGTTGTCCACATTTGTCTTTCTTTGAAAGACATACTTGTATCGAATGGATTTGATCCCTTCAAATGAATCAAAGTGCATGTTTAGTTCACGCATATAGAGTCCATTTTAGATTTCACTATCTTTAACCATTTACTAAAACTAATGTCACACATTATTCCTTATAACTAGTAAATTCATTCTTAATAAGTAATACATCATTTGATACTTTCAAGAGAGACTCATTTCTTTGTATGATGTATCTTACAAGAAGTACAAAATTAATTTTGTTATTGAGTCTTAAGTCATGTATCCAATATAAGAACCATTGGCTAAAGTTCCATCTAGATATTATATTATGGATCTTACACCTTTTCAAGTTTTGCCTAGCTCCCAATGCTATTTGGAGAATAAATTTTACTTTTAGAGGAAAGCTTTAAAACAAACTCCTTTGCTTAATTAGACTACATAAATAATGTCTATTGATGTTGAAGTTCCCGACTTCTCCCTAGGATCTAATAGTTTGTGATACTTAGAGGGGGGGTGAATCAGTATCACCACAATTCGCAATTCGTAGGTAAGTGAACAACTTCAACCTCTTCTTAAAAGCAAACTCTTTTTTAGACTCGATTAAGGTAGATCTATTGTTACCTACTAATCACAATAGTCCCCAAAGTCACCTTTCAGACACCTTGCTTAATAGACAATACGGATGTTCTTGTTTAGGTCTTTGTTAGGTTATGGGTTGGCTGATACTTTAGCTGCGTTCACAACTCAATTCAAAGCACAAAACGTAAAGCAAATTAAGGACACATGAGATTTACGTGGTTCCGTCAACGTGACATACATCCACGGTGGTAGGGACTCTCCCTCTACAGAGACTATCCACTATATTTGTGAATACAGGTTATAATGGATGTCTTTAATTCTTTGCTCCTTTCACTATTGCAATTACTAAGCAAGTACAATACAAAGAGTGTCACATACTGTGTCTACCCTTCTTCTAGCTTGTCTTGCCTCTATTAAATTGAAAGGCTGCTCCACTGCTGCTTAGAAGTTCACCGTAACGCTCTCTAACCTCTCGTGAAGAAATCTGGAAATACGTTGAGTTCTTTCAATGTTTCACCGAATTTCTCTCTATGTTGTTTCATACAACTCTTACTTTCACTGTCTCATTGTCTCCCCCGTCTCCTTGTCTCACGACTTTACTGTTTCACAGTCTGCCCTCACCTGTTTATTTCATACCTCCTTTGGTTGTATCAGATTTTCTCCCTTTACTGCTAGTCACTGTTCATCGGCTGTCAGGTTTCTCTCTCCTTCCACCAGTGGTGAGTTTCTCTTCGTCCGTTTCACGGTTCTCTCCTTGCCATGTCATTCATTTGTCTCACGCCGTCGCAGATATGCTGTTTGCTCTTCCGGTGGTGTCTCTCTCTTTGTCCGTCTTCGATTCTGCTGGTGGTTTCTCTCTCTTCGTTCAGCAGGATCTCTCTCACTATCCAGCCGAATCTATCTCACCATCCAGTTGGATCTGATTTTGGCCGTATCATCTCTTTTCCGTTCACCCACTTGGCCGTTCACCTTTTTGTCTCCTTCCCCTATTTGGCCATCGGGTTTCTTTTGTTTTGGCCGACCACCCCAATTCTTCTGACGACGACTTCTCTATCTTCTTTGGGTGTATTTTAGGTGTATCAGTGGTGTCCAGTTTTCTTCCCTTTTGGTCCTCTTTTCTCCTTTGCCCGATGATAGCTTCGATTTGGTCGTATATATATTTTTCTCTTTTTCTCTCCTTCGTTCGAGGAATTCATTTTCTCTCTCTTCCTCTTTTCCGACGACGGCTACAATTTTCTTTTTCTCTTCTTCTTCCCGTCGATGGCTCTTCTCTCTCTTCCAAGTGTTTTCTCTCTCTTTGTCCAACGGCTGCTCTTTTTCTCCCTTTTTCGCTCTCTTCGTCCGTCGGCTTCTGTTCACTTGACGGCTGCACTGTTCACTCGACGACTGCATTGTTCACGACGGGTACTTTTTTCTTTTGTAGGTGGTGTTCTTCTGTGTAAGGTTTGGTGTTTTGCTGTGTATTCAATTGTGTTGGACTTACCCTAATTTTGTTTTCCAAGGTCTTTATATACTCTTTCCCATAAAACCCTAATAGGGCTTACACGGTAGATTTACATTCTTGCCCCTCTAGGGCTTATGCGGCGGATTTATGTTCTTACCTTTACATGTGGCTTTACCTTCTTGCCTTTCCATGTAACTTTACTTTCTTACACACTTAAACCTAGTTGATAACAATTACAACCCATACAAGGCTGTAGGAACAACAGATGTCTTACAAATAATGTATTTATATGATATAGTTCTAAATTAATTAATTAATAAATGCTTTATATAAGTGTTACATCCTTAGACTTAAAATAGGACAAGTTAGGCTTTATAATTTTATATCTTATATAAAATTTTGTTAATTGATTTGAATAAAACTTTTTGAAAGGAAAGTAGAAATTTCTATGACATAATTCCAATCAATTTTATATCTCATAATGTACGATTGTTTCTTTTCTAAACTTCATAATAAAAGGAGCTCGTAGTAAAAGAATCTTATACTTTTTAAAATAATTATCAAACTTATTTTAAATATTCTCTATCTTGATCTAATCAAGATAATCTAATGCTTTTACAAGTTTGTTTCTTAATTTAATTCCTAAATTCTTTGAACTTTTCAAAGGAATTCAAATATATATTTTGCTAAATACTTGAAATCATATTTGATATAATTTGGTAGATGAAATATAAGAAACTTTCTTTATCATGAATAGTTATTAGACCATATACATTGCAATATGTATAAATGGTTTATTAACTATTTTCTTTATCATGTAAATGTTAATTTGGTAATTTTATTCAATAAACAAGATTTACATTTTTCATAGAATCAATTATCAAATGGATCCGAGTAATCATCTCTATGAAATTTGGTGATTCTTATTTCATTGATATGACCTAATCAATAATTTCATGTAAAAGGATAATAATTAACCAATTTAGGTTTCCCTACATATACTTTAAGAAAAAGTTTTTCTTTAAAGAGTTACTTCTTTTAGTTTTCAAAAAAAAAAAAAAAACTCTTTAATTTTGCCTTCTTTTAGGATGATAAGAAACCTTGTAGTTTCTTTTCTAATGATATATGTCATTATTGTTGTCTTTTCAATACTTGTAGACTATACTGCATTTATTTTTAAACTTGTCTATTCTAATTTTTCTCTTTCACTCTTGGAATGAATCCTTGAGAAGAATATAAGATAAACTTCCATAAAGTATACTTTTGCAATCATAAGTACATTTAATAGCTTGATTAATGATGCATCTATCCATTTGAAGATTCATCTTATATTGAGAAGAACTTTGAGATAGAGATAAGGAGATCATGTTAACATTTAACTCATGATTTTTAACAAAACCTAATTGGCTTAACCAATCATCTTTAGAACACTTGTCATTCACTAAAGATACTTTTTTCAGTTTATAATTGAACTATTCTTTTTGGATTTTATTACTTCTTCATTGTACCATTCACATCATTCAACTTTATGAAATGTGTGATCATGGTATTAATATTCATAATATTGTGTTGTTATCAAGTTCAAGTGATATACTAGTTAGGATCACTTTTGCTACTAGACTATTATTATCTTATGAAATTAATAAGTCTTCAAAGTTTTATTAACAATGTCCTTAACAAGGTTATACTACATAAGATTATGAAGCATAACAAGAAAAACCTATTTTGCCTTATTTGAGAATAATTCTCAATGGAATATATTAGTTTAAGAAATTAAGTCTAGTAAGTTTATTAGCATATATTAGATAGTAATAAAAGATAAGTTATTACTTATTTTGTTTTAATAACAAAAGCATGTAAAAAGAGAGTGTTAGTTCAATGCATATATATCAAAAAAGATTAGGTCTCTAATCCTTTTGGTTACTTTCACCATTTTACAAAAATTTATAGTCCTCACTATTAACTTAAAAAGACTTATAGGAAGATTTTCTAGTGGGCTAAAATCTTATTTAATTTATTTGATCTTAAGGAAATCTAACGAATCAAATAAAACAAAATAAATAGATAATATAACTTGTCAATCAAATCTTATGTAACTTTGAGATCAATTAGGTGAAAACTCTTTATCTAAACATGTCTTTATGTTCGCTTAATCATTGCTTTTAAATTGGTGTGATCTTGTGGTAACCCATCCAAATCACACAAATTTAATTAAGTAGGTCCCATTAATTATAATATTAAACATATTTGGGTTAAGGAGATCTTAAAATAAACCAACAAACCATTCCTTAAATAAAATTTTGATTTTATACTATAATTAAGGAAGACAACTTATAATGTTCTTAATATTTGCTAAATATTATAATTAAGAGATTTTATTATCTAAAAATAGTCTCATGTATTTGGCATTACAATTGCATATATATATATATATATATATATATATATATATATGTCTGATAAAAAGTAAGGTTTGTTTGACATTGTGTGACCTTACTTAGGTAGACTTCTTTATGTATTAAACATTATGTAACCGAGCTTTTATTAAGGATTTTGGGTGACAACAGTTATTATTAAGGATCTCCTCAAACATTTTTCTTTTTAATAAAAAAAAAAACTCTTTATGACATTACAACACACATTGGGCTTTGATACCAATAACATGCATAACATAGGAAACATAATGGAAGTTCCAATAAACAAACAAACACATAATTTTATTGAAAATTAATATTATAATACATGATGTTATTATACCAAAAGTTGCTCAAGTAGATATTTTTCTTTTAGAACAATTACTAGTTTCTAACTGATATTTTATAATATGAAAATTACACACAAAAGAGTAATACAAGAAAAGAAAAAAACACTTATAGAATTTGTAACACAAGAGAAGATTCCACATTAGGTTGAAGACTACTTACAATGGGAGAGGGGATATATTACAAGGGATGTTTGATAGGGTTTGTAAAATGATGTTGAAAGGATTTTGGGTGTTAAAGGATACTTTCTCTAGATCTTTAAGCCTTCTTTTATAAACTTGAGGAGGGCCTTCTGGAATTGATCATGTGCTTCAAATCTTTGGAGGGCATCTAAACTTGTTTTTTCCTATTGTAAAGCTGGTAATCTTTACGTCTTGTTTGCACTGAAAGTAGGTTTATCTTTTTGTAAAGTTATGAAATTATCTTGTTCTGTTATGGAACTAACAATCTTTGTCTTGTTTGCACTAAAATTAGGTTTGTCTTTTTCCAAAGTTGTTTTATTTCTTATTTCTTTTCATTTTTCTTTTTTTTTTCCTTTTTCTCATTTTCTTTTGTAGGATTTGGAATCAATCATTTTTTTCACATACAAAACAATTATCCTTCTATATGATTGTTAATGTTGATAATTATTTTGTCATTGAAGATATCCTCTAGTTTTACATCTTTAGCGTATGGCTCTGGTTCTAACAATTGAATTTCTCTTTTAATTCCATATTTTTATACTAGTTTCATATGATTAGGCTTGATTGGTAATGCCAAAGTATTTCTTTGATCTTTATTTTGTAAGAAAACTTTTTGAATATTATCCATTATGAAGAGATAACCTGGTAGATAGTCTTTGGGAAAATAGTTGAATGTTGTGGTTTTTGTTCTCCTTCAATGTTGTATTATATCAAGCGACTTTTCATAGTCCCAAAGGTAGGAACTTTTTAAGAGTTGTGCGGGTTTAGTGAGTCCTTGAATGTAGATATGGTGTTGAGCTAGCTAGATTCTTGTCTACATTAGTTCTAAAAGACTGGATTACAGATTCATAAGGATTTATATGTATTTTCTTTTTTTTGGAAAAGTTGGAGAATTGCTATCTTGTAGTCGAAACATTTTATTTAATTGCGATGGATAAAAATGGCTTAATTGAGTAAGCCCATATCCATCAGTACCTAGGTTGTCTAGATATTTTTTTCAAAGTGTATTAAAGCATATTAGTTTAGATGTATGTTGGCCAATTTAATGCTATGTACTAAGTTGCAAGCCTAATCTTCTTGTTTGAGAGGGATTATACTGTTGGTTTCTTTTTGGCAATCTATGTGATCATAGGTGGGTATATAAGAAGCATTTTGTGAAATGGAGATTTTAGGGAAGGAAAGAAGTCTTTGTTGAATTTAAGCAAAATGTTTCTAGGCTAATTTGAATTTTTTGTAAAAGTTATTTTTAATTTTTTGGGAAATGAGGTTTTTGATTTTTGGACGGAAGTAAAAGAGAAATGTTTGGGGATAGAAGAAGAATTTGGCAGGAAGGAATTCAAATGGAATTAAAGGAGGTTTTGTAAAGATGTTTTGCAAGAATTGATATGGAAATGCATTCTCTATTATATTTTGTACCAATGAATTTCTAATATTATAAGCCGTAAAGTAACTTGCTAAAATGTTTAATATTCTATCCTTTTGTTTTATAGTTCTAGCATTTCAGAGATTATCAAGGAGGCATTGTTATTCCTCTAATAATTACTTATGGGATTGATTTCTAACCATATGTAAAAGTTACTAATACATGATTTTTTATGTTAATGCTTTTGGATTCCATGCTAAGTACCTACAAAAGAAAGAAAATATTAGTAAAAGTCATTTAAGATATTATTAAATAAATCTTATTCTCATAAATTGAATGAGTTTTTATAAGATTAAGATTGTTGGTTTCTTTGATGTTTCAAGAAAAACAAAAACAAGCTCTTAGGATTTTGTTTTGAAAGAATTGTCATCATAGTCAGTAGAATAAGGAGTAATCAAATTAATGAAAGGTGTCCTTAATATGACAAGATGATGCATGTTTTCAACCAATATAAAAAGTGTTTTTGATTTAAAAATTTTGATTTTGAATAAAAGTGGTAATTTTGCTAGAAATTTTCATTTTAGAATCATTTGTGATAGAAAATTTTTCATTTGTATTTTTCAAAAATTTTAAAGGAATTATTAGTTATTTGATATAGTTTAAATTTGCATTGGTATTAAATAAGGTAATAATATCAATTTTGAAATTATTTGAAGAAACCAAAGTAACTTTGACCAAATATTTTTTGGATTTCAAGAACAAATAAAAATCAAGGGGAAGGTTCTTAAGGTTTTGAAGGTTTTGGGTTTCTAGTTCTTTTGGGTTAGTTTATTCATGGCTTTCATTTTCTAGGTGTTTTGGAAAAAGGAGTTGTAAAACTTCTTGGCCTCTTTGTTGTTGGAGTTGGAGTTCTTTGAACTTTGTTTTAATGATTTTGATTTCTTTTTGGGGGTCTTAAAGAATTAGAGTGTTTCTTTAAAGAATTTGTTTAGACAAAATGATCATAAGGTCATAAGGAGGTTTAATAGATAAGAAAAGATTCAAAGGAGTCGATTTTAGAGGATTAAAGGTTTTAAGAAGCTTATGCACATATTATTTTTGTAAGGAGGTATTAGTAATATTTTTAACAACTTCTAAAAGAAGTGAAGTTCTCGACTTCTCTCTAGGATCTACTAATTTGTGATACTGAGAAGGGGGGTAAATCAGTATCACCACAATTTGTAATTCGCAGGTAAGTGAACAACTTCAATCTCTTCTTAAAAGCGAACTCTTTCTCATATTCGACTAAGGTAGATCTATTGCTACCTACTAATCACAATAATCCCCAAAGTCACCTTTCAAACACCTTGCCTAATAGACAATACGAATGTTCTTGTTTAGGTCTTCGTTAGGTTATGGGTTGGTTGATACTTTAGCTGCGTTCACAACTCAATTCAAAACACAGAATGTAAAGCAAATTAAGGACACACGAGATTTACGTGGTTCCGTCAACATGACGTACATCCACGGTGGTAGGGACTCTCCCTTATCGAGACTATCCACTATACTTGAGAATTTCAGTTACAATGGATGTCTTAATCATCTGCTCTTTTCACTATTGCAATTACTAAGCAAGTACAATACAAAGAGTGTCACTTACTGTGTCTACCCTTCTTCTAGCTTGTCTTGCCTCTATTGAATTGAAAGGCTGCTCCACTGCCGCTTAGAAGTTCACCGCAACGCTCTCTAACCTCTCTTGAAGAAATCTGGAAATACATTGAGTTTAATGCTTCGTTGAATTTCTTTTCTACGTTGTTTCACACATTTCCTGCTTTCAGCGTCTTACGGTCTCACCCATCTCCTTGTCTCACGATCTCACTGTCTCACAACTTGCCTATATGTTTCTCTCTCTTGATGTCCAGCCAAATTTCTCTCTCTTACCACTAGATTTCTCTCTCTTATCGTCGGATTTCTCTTTTCCGTTCACCAACTTGGCCGTCACGGATTTCCTTCCTTTTCTGCCGGTGATCTACTCTTCTTCGTCCTGCTGTCCAGCCCCATCTAGCCGTCACTCTTCTTCTCGTCGACTCCTCTGTTCTGGCCGTATACCTCTTTTCTCTCTCTTCCAACGACCGTCTCCGGTGGTGTCTCTCTCTTCGTCCGTTTCACGGTTCTCTCCTTGCCATGTCGTTCATTTGTCTCATGCCGTCGCAGATCTGCTGTCTACTCTTCCGGTGGGGTCTCTCTCTTCGTCCATCAGCTGCGTTTTCTCTCTCTTTGTCTGTCGGCTACGTTTTCTCTCTCTTCGTCTAATTGCTGGTGTGCCAGTGGTGTGCCATTCCTTATGGGTTTCTCTCTCTTATTGTCACACGATTTGCTCCGATTTGCTCAATTTGGCTGTTCTTCGTTCTGTTTAATTTCCGATGACACTGTTCAATTTTCTGACGATACTGTTCAATTTTCGACGACTGCACTATTCACAACGGCTACTGTTCACGACAACTACTCTTTTCTTTTGCAGGTGGTGTTATTCTGTGTAGGGTTTGGTGTTTTGCTGTGTATTCAATTATGTTGTCCTTACCCTAATTTTATCTTCCAAGGTCTTTATATACTCTCTTCTACAAAACTTTAATAGGGCTTACGTGGTAGATTTACGTTCTTACCCTTACCTGGTAGATTTACTTTCTTGCCCTTCCATGTGACTTTACCTTCTTGCCCTTCCATGCAAATTTACTTTCTTACCCTTCCATGAGACTTTACTTTCTTGCACACTTAAACCTAGTTGACAACAATTACAACTCATACAAGGCTGTGGGAACAACAAGAAGTTCTTGGTCTTTATTGAGTATATTGACCTATTTGGAATCTAAATGTGTTTTAGAGGAAAGAGTTTAGATCTCATCTATTTGAAGAGGGTTTTCATCAGGTAAATTCAAAAGATTGGTTTCAGATTCAAAGGTTTGGAGAAGTGCCTCAATTTTATTAAAGGTATCTTCTTCTAATTAAAGTTCATGGATTTTTTGATTGATTTTGTAATATTTGGAAATATATCCTTTTTTGCCACATTTGTAGTAAGTGACATTTTTAAGAGGTGTTTTTGAAGTAGATTTAGATTTAGAAGGTTAAGGTTTAGAAGTTTTGGGTTTTTGGTAATAAAGTGCTTTACATGGTTTGGATAAGGTGTTGTATTTAGGAAATGTTATTTTAGGTTTGGAGGTAGATGGTTTTGACTTTAGGAAACCTAATTAAATTGTTAACAAAAATTTTTTACTTCAAAATGAGACTGTCACTGTTGTTCCTACAGCCTTGTATGGGTTGTAATTATTGTCAACTAGATTTAAATGTGCAAGTAGAAGTGGCTCATTCAAGCATTCAAGGGATGAGTTTTTCAGTAGAAAGAAAAGAGCAAGAAAAATAAATTAAGAAGGAGGATAATGCTTAATTTTGAATGGAACAGTAATATGAAGCCCCATAGAGGGGCAAGAAAGGAAATTCACCGTGACTCTAGTAAACCCTACTAAGGTTTGCATAGAAGGGAGTATATAAACCAAGACTTATCTCTTTGTTAAGGGAACCACCGTAAGAAAAGAAATCAGAGAAGACGGTAGACCTAGAAATGTGAGGTGAGAGACCAAACCTAGTATTAATGAGACAATGAGAGCAGACCAAGACCAATAAAGCCAGAATGTGCGACGGGGCATGACAAACCAGAATGTATGACGAGGTGTGACAGACCAGAACGTGCAATGGGGCGCGACAGACCAAAAACAGTGAGAGCAAACCAGAAACGTTAGAGCAGACCATAAACGAGAGACCAGTGAAGCGTGAAACGGGAGAGACCAGACTTGGAAACTGTGAGACATGAAAGCAGACCAGAAACGGGAGAGACCAGACCTGGAAACTGAGAAACGTTGGGGATACAGACCAGAAACGTTGGGGATACAAACCAAAAATGTTGGGGATACAGACTAGGTGAGACGTGAGACCGAGTGAGGCGCGAGACCAGGTGAGATGTGTGACTAGGTGAGACATGTGACTAGGTGAGATGTGAGACTAGAAAAGGGTGAAACCGGTGAGACTAGAGGAGACGTGCAACCTAGAATTGGTGAGACCAGAAATGGTGAGACGTGAGACCAAAATTGGTGAGACGTGAGACCAAAAACAGTGAGATGTAAGACCTGGAGACGGTGTGACGATAAGACTAGAAAAGAGTGAGACATGAGACAGTGAGACCAGGAGACGGGTAAGATTGTGAGACGGTGAGACCAGAAGTTGTGTGAGATAACCTAGAGAAGAAATTCGGTGAAGCATTTGAGAAAACTCAACGAATTTTTCAGATTTCTTCAAGAGAGGTTAAAGAGTGTTTTGGTGATCTTCCAAGAGGTAGTGAAGCATGTTATTCAAATCAAACGGAGGCAACACAAGCTAGAAGAAGGGTAGATACAATAAGTGACACTCTTTGTATTGTGATTGCTTTGTATTTGCAATAGTGAAAGGAGTAGAAGATTAAGACATCCATTGTAATCATAGGGAATACCACACTGGTGTTCTCAAGTATAGTGGATTGTCTCGGTAGAGGAAGAAACTCTACCACTATGGAGTATGTCACATTGATGGAACCACGTAAATCTCTTGTGTCCTTGCTTTAAATTTACATTCTGTGTTTTGAATTGAGTTGTGAACACAGCTAAAGAATCATCAAACCCATAACCTAAAAGAAGACTTAGTCAAGAACAACTGATTCGTCTAATAGGCAAGGTGTCTGAAAGGTAACTTTGGGGACTATTGTGATCAGTAGGTAACCATAGATCTACCTTAGTTGAATTTGGGAAAGAGTTCATTTTTAACTTAAAGTATCAGAGTTTTTTTTTAAGGGGTATGATACTGATTCACCCCCCTCTCAGTATTATAGACTAGTAGATCCTAGGGTAAAGTTAGGAACTTCAATTGGTATCAGAGCACAGGTTCACCAGTTTGAAGTTTAACAGCTTGGTGTACTAGTTTGAAGGGTTTCAGAAGTTTTAACTTGTTTAACATACTGAGAAATGGATGCCAGTGCCAGTGCTAGTACTACTTATAGCAAGAAGGTTCCAATCTTTAATGGAACCAATTACCATATGTGGAGAGCGAGAATGCAGGTGGTATTTGCAACCATGGGCATGAATGTGGTGAAATCTGTATAGGAGGGTTTTGAGCCTCCAAAAGAAGGTAAAGATCTAACCCCAGAAGAATTAAGGCAGTTTGAGATCAATGGGAAGGTCTCAAATGTCATCATTTTAGCATTGACAGATGCGGAATATGCTAAAGTTATGGATTGCAAATCTACTAAGGAGATATGGGACAGATTGCAGAAGGTCTATGAAGGTGATGGCAGAATGAAGGAAGCCAAGCTTTAAGTTTTCAAGGAGACATATGAATCCCTCAGAATGTAGAAGAATGAGACAGTCTAAGAGTTCTTCACCAGGGTTATTGATGTTGTAAACGACCTTAGAAGTCATGGGAAGAACAAGAAAGACTCATCTATTATGAAGAAAATTATGAGAATTCTGCCTGAGAGGTTTGCCTCAAAGGTGGCAGCCATAGAAGAGAGTAGAGATCTCAATTCTATGTCACTGCATGATCTCCATTGCAATCTCATTGCATATGAGATGAGAATATAGTCAACTGAAAGCTCCTCAACATCAAAGCTATCAAAGGAGGCAGCTTTCAAAACTATAAGACACTTGAAGATAAGAGAAGAGGAAGAATCATCTAGTGAGGATGATGATAATGATAAGGAAGAAAGTGAAGGTGAAGTGTTGGCTTACTTCATAAGGAAATTCAAAAAGGGGTTTAAGAAGGGAAAAGGATAGTTGTCCTTGGGATGTTATCATTGTGGGCAGACTAGACACTTTGCTTCTCAGTGCAAAATGAAACTTGATGATGAAGATGAGGATGGTAATGATGAGCATAATTCAAAATGGAGAAGACCATTATCCAAGTCAATGAAGTCCAGCAAGAAGATTGCTAACCCACAAAAGAAGAAGAAAGACTCATTCAAGAGTTATGTGAGCCAGACAAAAGAAGCCGATAAGGAGGAAGATGTAGACTCATCAAATGAGCATGCCTTTATGGCATCAGCTCGATGTGGTAGTTCAACCTCTGAAGAGGAAGAAGAGATTGATGAAGAAGAACCATATCTTGAAGTTGAGTTAGAAGTAGCTTTAAAGGAGATAATTAGAAGGGGCAGAACCATAAGAAGGTTGGAGGCTTATATAAAACAAGTTGAAGCAAAGATTGAGGAAGCAGAAAGTCAAAAGGATGAAATAAGGGCTGAACATATTGATTTGAAGAACAGATCAAAATATGTGAAGACCTTACTATTGAGCTTGGCTTAAGGACTTCAACAATTGAAGAAAGGGAGATAGAGTTGCTGAGACTTCAACAACAACTCAAAAAGAGTGAAGAGAACTTGTAGAAGCTTGAAGTGGTAGGAGAAACAAGCTCTGCAAGAGAAAAGAAGAATGAAGAGAAAGTGCAACAATCTGAGGCTGCATTACCTAAAGAGAATGAGACTTTGCCACAGAAATTGAAAGAGAAGGTTAAATCTCAGAAAGAAAAGACTGATCAGCTAGGAACAGTGAAGGCTGCAAACAAAAATGAAGAAAAGAAAGTTAGCTAACAAAGTGCTACGGCTGAATAGAAGAAGGAGAAGAAGGTGGCTGAAATGAAAGCCACACAAGCAAAGAAGCCAGTAACTTTGCTTACACAGCAAGTAATGAACAAAAGAAAACAAGTTATGATTAGACCCAAGAAGAGGCAATTTCAAGGTTACTGTCTTTATTGTGAAGTTTGGGGTTATAAGGCAAGTAAATGCTGGTGGAGAAGGCTAGTATATGTCTCCAACTTGAGAAGATACGATGCTACATACAGGGGGAGACAATACAAGATTCAGAAGAGAACACCTGTCGTGAGTTCTTTCACATATTGTAAAAAGCAAGGACACACTAATAATGATTGTTGGTGGAAGTCCAAACCAGTGGTTTCAAAGAACAAGTTTGCTATATTGGGAGACTTGGAATAGTATGAAAGGTGCAGGCAGGATGGCCATAATGCCAAGAGATGCATGACACTTCTCCCTGAGGAAGACAAGGCACTCAATGGCACAGTAAAACCAATTAGTACAGTCAAAGCTGAGAAAAAGGAGAAAGCTATCTTCAAGCCAGTTCAAAAGAAGGAATATAGAGTTAAAAGGGAGGAGGCTAATTTAGCTGAAATTGCACTAAAGGCTAACTACAAGGATAAGTAGTGGATCCTTGATAGTGGATGCACTTCATACATGACAAGAGACAAGAGTAAATTATCAAAGCTGAACAAGTCAAGAGAAGGCAGAGTCAAGTTTGGCAATGATGATTCACTCAATATAAGTGGTCAAGGGTTAGTAATATTGGAAAAGGAAAGCTGAAAGATGTTCTGCACGTTGAAGGACTCAGATATAATCTAGCATTTGTTAGCCAACTATGCAATGAAGACCATAAAGTGATATTCACAAAAACAGGTTGCCAAGTAAAGAGTAAAGAAGGCAATACTGTTGCAGCTGGGAAGAGAAGACCTGTAAATTTATATATGATTGATGAGGACAAGACAAACAGCTATTTACTTACAAAAGAAGAAGAAAATCAACTCTAGCATAAGAGGCTGGGACACTTAATACAGAAGAACATGAGGAAGCTGACCATTACTCATGTAATTAGAGACATTCCATACCTCAAGAGAGAGAGGGAGTATGTTTGCTCATCATGCTCTAAAGGAAAACAGGTCAGAAAGTAGTATAAGACCAAAGAGTTTAGTTTTGAAGCAATGCTCGACATTGTACATACTGATTTGTGTGGGCCGATGAGACCAAACAGGTACTTTATCTTGTTTGTTGATGATTATTCCAGAAGGACCTGCATCATACACCTCAAACACAAGTTAGAAGTTTTGAAATGCTTCAAGAGATACAGAAGATTGGCTGAAAATGGGAGTGGAAAGAAGATCAAAGTATTGAGGTCAGATCAAGGCACTGAATTCACAAATGGAGCTTTTGAAGATTACCTTGAGAAGCATGGAATTCACCATCAGATGGTAGCAGCAAGAACAACTTAACAGAATGGGGCGGTAGAGAGGAAAAATAGAGTTGTGGTTGAAATGGCAAGAACTCTACTACTGGAATCCAAGCTTCACACAATATTTTGGATAAAAGCAACATTTAGAGTCGTGCACCTATTGAATAGAGTTTTACTAAGGTCTAATACTGATAAAACTCCATATGAGCTATGGAGTGGGAAGAAAACAATAGCTAAGTATCTTAGAATCTTTGACAGCTTATGTTTTGTGAAGAACAAGGAGCAAAACTTGGGAAAATTCCATGATAGGTCAGATGAAGGCATCTTTGTGGGATACTCAGCAAAGACAAAAGGTTATAGAGTTTTTCTGCATAAACTAAGAAAAGTGGTCACTTCCAGTGATGTGAGAATAGATGTAAACTAGAAAACAATGCATAATGGAGAAGCTAAGGATAGTGAAGAAGATGACTTCAAGATAGATGAAGAATCTGACCAACACAAAGAAGAGGGAAAAGAAGTATGTTCAGACTTAGAGAAGAGTGAGTATGAAGATGAAGAAAGAGATTCTTTTGCAACTAAGACTGTGCAAGAGAGAAAGACAAAGAAGACATGGACTAGTGCTCATCAAGGAAATCAGATAATAGGTGACCCATCAGCAGGAGTTACAATAAGAAGAAGAATTGTGGGAGCTACTGCTTTACTCTCACAAGTTGAACCTAAATCTGTTGAAGAGGTTGCACAAGACAAAGCCTGGGTCAAAGCTATCAATGAGGAGCTGGATCAAATCGAGAAAAATGAAACATAGGAGTTGGTTCCAAGACCCACTAACAAGAATGTCATAGGAACAAAATGGGTGTTTAAAAATAAACACAATGAAGATGGCAAGATGGTGAGAAACAAGGCTAGGCTAGTTTGCAAAGGCTACACTTAGATAAAAGGAGTAGATGTTGATGAAACTTTTGCACCAGTAGCAAGGTTGGAAACTATCAGAATGTTTTTAGCTTTGGCAGCACATAAGAGGTATTAAAGTTTACCAAATGGATGTGAAATCAACCTTTCTAAATGGGCTCCTAAAAGAAGAAGTGTATATTGAACAACCCGATGGAGTACAAATCAATGAGGATAAGACACACGTGTGCAAGCTGAAGAAAGCCTTGTATGACCTTAAACAAGCCCCAAGAGTATGGTACAGCAGGCTGGACGCGTATTTGAGAAGGTTAAACTTCAGAAGAGGAATAGTTGATAATAACCTATATGTGTTCAACTCAGAGAAAGGCCAACTAATAACCATAGTATATGTAGATGACATCATCTTTGGAGGGGATCACTCTATGCTATGCCAAGAATTTGCACAGAAGATGAGTGAGGAATTTAAGATGTCATTGATTAGAGAAATGACTTACTTTCTTAGATTACAAAAAAAATAGCGTGAAGAAAGTATTTTTATTTCTCAGACAAAATATGCCAAAGAGATGCTGAAAAAGTTTGGCATGGAGGATAGCAGACCTATCAGTACCCCTATGACAGTAGGCTGCAAGTTAATAAAAGATCAAGAAGGAAGGAGTACAAGCCCCACAGAATACAGGAAGATGATAGGGAGCCTTCTGTACCTTACAACATCAAGGCCTGATCTCATGTAAGCTGTGTGCATCGCCAATAGATTCCAAACTGATCCTAAGGAATCTCATATGTTGGCAGTGAAAAGAATCCTAAGATACCTCAAAGGGACATTGGAAATGGGTTTGTGGTATCCTGCCATGGATTCTATAAAACTACGAGCATACACTAATGCAGACTGGGCAGGAAGTACAGATGACAGAAAATCAACCAGTGGTTGTAGCTTCTACTTAGGTTTAAAGTGTGTTGCATGGCTAAGTAGAAAGCAAAACAGTGTTGCTTTGAGCACAACGGAGGCTGAGTATATGGCTACTTATGCAGCATGTACTCAGGTGATATGGATGCGAAGACATTTGGCCGATTTAGGTGTTGAAGTGAAGTTACTAGTGAGTGTAATTTGTGATAATCAAAGTGCAATTGATCTCAGCAAGAATCCAGTTCAACATTCAAGGAGCAAGCATATTGACATCTGGTATCACTTTACGAAGGATCAAGTGGAAGAGGGTACAATTCAATTAGAGTATGTTGGCACTAAAGATCAAATCTCAAATATTCTAACTAAACTTCTGTCCATAGAGTTGTTTGAAAAGCATAAAATGAGTCTGTCTGTGTAAATGCTTCCTTAAGCCTAAAGTTCAGGTGAATCCTCCATCTTTACTTTGCGGGTTTTTCAAATTTGTAATTGGTTGGCAAAGGGGGAGAGAAGCAACAGTGCAGGGGGAGCTGTTAAGGAAGGGGGAGTGCATATTTAAGGGGAGATGTAATCCATCTGCTTTTGAATTATTACTCTAAGAAGATTATGAAGGACTGCTGCATAATGGCTTTCGTTGTAAATGTTGTCAACAATTACAAAGGGGGAGATTGTTGTTCCCAGTATGGGTTGTAATTATTGTCAACCAGATTTAAGTATGCAAGTAGAAGTGACTCATTCAAGCATTCAAGGGATGAGTTTTTCAGTATAAAGAAAAGAGCAAGAAAAATAAATTAAGAAGGAGGATAATGCTGAATTTTGAATGGAACAGTAATATGAAGCCACATGGAAGGGCAAGAAAGGAAATTCATCGCGGCTCCAATAAACCTTACTAGGGTTTGCATAGAAGGGAGTTATATACCAAGACTTATCTCTTTGTTGAGGGATCCACCATAAGAAAAGAAATCAGAGAAGACGACAGACCTAGAAATGTGAGGTGAGAGACCAGACTTGGTATCCATGAGACGGTGAGAGCAGACCAAGACTAGCAAAGCCAAAACGTGCGATGGGGTGTGACAGACCAAAACATGCGACGGGGAGTGATAGACCAAAACATGTGATAAGGCATGACAGACCAGAACGTGCAATAGGGTGCGACAGACCAGAAACGGTGAGAGCAAACTAGAAACGTTAGAGCAGACTAGAAACGAGAGACCAGGGAAGCGTGAAACGGGAGAGACTAGACCTGGAAACTGTGAGACATGAAAGTAGACCAGAAATGGGAGAGACCAGACCTGGAAACTGAGAAATGTTGGGGATACAGACCAGAAACATTGGGGATATAGATCGGGTGAGACGTGAGACCAGGTGAGGCATAAGACTAGGTGAGATATGTGACCAGGTGAGACGTGAGACCAAAAAAGGGTGAAATCAGTGAGACCAGAAATAGTGAGACATGAGACCTAGAGATGGTGTGACGATAAGACCAGAAAAGAGTGAGACGGTGAGATGGTGAGACTAGGAGATGGGTGAGACTGTAAAACGGTGAAACCAGAAGTTGAGGGAGACAACCTAGAGAAGAAATTTGGTGAAGTATTTGAGAGAACTCAACAAATTTTTCAGATTTCTTCAAGAGAGGTTAGAGAGTGTTTTGGTGATCTTCCAAGCAGTAGTGAAGCAGCCTATTCAAATCAAACAAAGGCAACACAAGATAGAAGAAGGGTAGACACAATAAGTGACACTCTTTGTATTGTGATTGCTTTGTATTTGCAATAGTGAAAGGAGTAGAAAATTAAGACATCCATTGTAATTATAGGGAATACCACACTGGTGTTCTCAAGTATAGTGGATTGTCTTTGTAGAGGAAGAAACTCTACCAACGTGGAGTACATCACATTGACGGAACCACGTAAATCTCTCGTGTCCTTGCTTTGAATTTACATTCTGTGTTTTGAATTGAGTTATGAATATAGCTAAAGAATCATCAAACCCATAACCTAAAAAAAGACCTAGTCAAGAGCAACTGATTCGTCTAATAGGCAAGGTGTCTGAAAGGTAACTTTAGGGACTATTGCGATTAGTAGGTAACAATAGATCTACCTTAGTTGAATTTGGGAAAGAGTTCATTTTTGGCTTAAATTATCAGATTTTTTTTAAGGGGTGTAATACTGATTCACCCTTCCTCTCAGTATCATAGACTAGTAGATCCTAGGGTGAAATTAGGAACTTCAGTCACAATTCCTATTTGAGATGTTTTTAACACTTTAAATCTTGATACATTTTGAAACCTTCTTTTTAGGTTTAACTGACCAATTCTTCATAAGTAAGTTGGTTATATGGAATTAAGTTTTCAAAGCTATTTCATAAGGTATTTCTAACTTTTTCTTCCAATAGTGTTTAAAGTCCTACAAGAAATTTTCTTTCTAGAAGGGTTAGCTAGAGTCTTCCTTAAGTATAATCCTTATAAGAACAGTGGTTTTGTATTTTTGAAAAATCATTAACCTTTCTACATCTAAGGTTGCTAAGAAGTTCAATATTTTTATCCTTAAGGTAAAAAGGATCTTTAATGAAATGTAAAGAACTTGTAAGAATAAGGTAAGTCATTACATCTTTGATTGGATTGCCTAAATTATCGAAGATAAAAAAATATTGTCTTTTATGATTTTGATGGATTAGAGGATTTAAGACTTTTTAAGAGTCTGTGAGATGGTAGTCTCACCAACCTTTAAGTTGTCTTGAAAATCTTGAGATGAGATATTTAGCAACAATTTTGTCAGAGGCTTGGTTTTGGATTTTGTAGGCATTGGTAGTCATAGTCATTTGTTATAGAAGACTAAATATATTATATTTAGACATGTCATCAATATTCCATTCATAAATAGAAAAGGTATTAAACTTGTATTAGGCTAATGTGTTGGGTTTATTTTAGATATTTAAGTATATGGTAGTGAGGCTAGAAATGGATTTAGGCCAAGAGGTTTTGTTGAGTTTTGGACTTTCTGGTTGGAATGCTTCTTGGTTTGAGTCTTAATTTAAGATGTTAATGCCTTTGGAGAAGGAAGGTTTAGAATAGCTAAGTTTTGAGAGATAAGCTTTTATGGTATTAATGATTTTTTGTTATTGGATAATGAGTCTTTTTAAGGTTTTGAAATTTGATAGGGTTTGAAAACAAGATTTTTAATTATCAAAGGGACTTTTGGGTATGGAAGAGATTTTTATAAAAATGGTAGTTTTAAAATCAATCTTTTGGAGATGGTTTTTTATCTTAGTTAATTGAGTGCTTAAGGTATGAAGATAAGCATTCAAGAAATTATTCTAGTGAATAATCATTTTGAAAAGCTTTTTGGAATCATCAATTTCTTAAGAAATTTTATAAGGAGTAAGATCAATAATATTTTGTAGAAAGGTAATTTTTAAATTTCTTAAAGGTAGATGTTTTGCTTTAATGACATTGTCATTAGAAGTAGTCTATGCTTTGATTTTGTTTCTTGAAATAACAAATTGGAAAAATTTTGAAAAGGATAAGAAATTTTATTTTGAAAAGATTTTGAACTAGTCAAAAAACAAGATGTGTGTTTTTTGTTTTGAAATGAAATCATAAAATTGGTTTTGTATTTCTTGATAAGTTTGTAAAAAGTATTTGAAAAATTATTTTTTATTCTATGCTATGATTGGATAAAAATCATCATATAAATATTTGTTGTTAACTTGAAAATCTTTTTCAAAAACATAAAGTTCATGAGAAACATTTTCAATAATGACTAATGTAGAGGAAGAACTTAGTAGTGATTGATTTGTAGAATTTATGTAGATTTGATGTGAAATATTTGCATAGTAGTCTTAATTTTGTAAAAAGGTGTTGAGAGGTTAAAAGTGAAGAATTTTGAAGGTAAGAATTGAATTTGAGGTTTGTAGGGTATGTTTGTAACCTAAGGAAGATTTGAGAAGTGTCCCAAATTTATGATGGAAAAGGTTAAAGCTATTTTAGAAAAATAAGAATTGTTTAATCTTTTATTTAAAGAAAAAAAAAACTTTTTCATATTGATGTTGTTGTACTTTGAAGAGTTTAGTATTTGGTTTTGTTTGTGGTTAAGGTTAATGGTCTATTACTTTTTGAGAATCCATTCTTTTGGAAGGGTAATGCATTTTCATTAGATTGTTTTTGTAATAATAGAGTAGGAACATGTTAAGTTATTAAGTTCATATTTGATGGCTAATGTTGGATTTGTTGTTAACACCATCTCACATGGTTATATGTGTTGATTTAATATTATGAATGTCGTTGAGATGTAGTGAGGTCATTGGGAGAAACCAGTGATGACAGGTCAACCTTGGCATTGAGGAGTCAACATTGACTGTGACCTTAAATTTTATGGGTCAAGATTGACCGTTGATCGTTTACCTTAAATTTTAAGAAGTCAATGTTGACCATTAACCCTAAATTTTAGGAATCAAATTCAACCATTGATTATAGGGCAACATGTGGGAATTAACGATGATCGTTGATGATCATGTAGCCCTAATCTCAAGGCTTTATAAATACCTCTATACGTCTTGCAGAAAGGGGTGTGTTGCAGAACTTTAAGAGAGCTAGCCAAAGGAGAGAGAATGGTAAACCTAAAGGCAAGGAAAGGGTGAATGACAAAGAGAAAGGCAGCCACCAAAGGAGAGAGTGACCAGCCAAGGCAAAGAAGACAACTACCAAGGGAGGTGCAGTCGGCCAAGAAGGAAAGAAAGAGAGTAAGGTAGTCGGCCACCCACACTAGTAAACCCTCACCAAGACAGCCACCACACTAGCAAGCCCTCATAAAGGTGACAGCAGTAGTTGGCCACCACTCCAGCACATCCACGAGACTTTCCAGTAGACCGGCAGCACGTCCTTGCACATCTAGGAGGGTATACCAGTAGCAGTAGACGTCCTTGTAGGTCTAGGAGGGCATACCAACATCAGCAGCATGTCCTTGCACATCTAGAAGGGTATACCAACAATAGTAGCACGTCTTAGCATGTCCAGGAGACTTCCTAGCAGCAGTAGCATGTCTAGGAGGCTTCCCTACACCAACAGCACGTCTAAGAGGCTTCCCAGCAATAGCAACATGTCCAGGAGGCTTCCTAGTAGTAGCAGCACGTCCAAGAGACTTCTCAGCAACAACAGCATATCTAAAAGGCTTCCTTGCACCAGCAGCATGTCTAGGAGGTTATACTTGCATTAGTAAATGCCACTAAGGCAATAGCCGCACCAACAAACATCCCAAGGCAACAGCTACACCAGCAAACCAACAAAGTAGCGAAGGAAGACAAACCAGAAAGAGGCAAAAGTAGCATGTGAGTCTAACAAGAGGTGGAGTAGCAGCACAAGGGTCTTACACTAGTAACCAACGTGGAGTAGCAAGTGGTGCACTAGCAAATAGTAGTAAAGTGCAAGGATAGCAGCAACGGCATGAGAAGACAATGGCAACGTGCACAGATAACAACACTAGTGCGAGAAGACAGTTGCAGCGTGCAGTAAGAGCAGCAGAGGTGTGAGAAGACAGCTATAGCGCGTAGGGATTGCAGCAATAGCGCATAGGGATACCAGAAGTGGCGTGAGAAGACAACTGTAGTACTTGCGGATAGTAACAGCGGCGTGAGTAGACAGTAGCAGTGTGCTCGGATAGCAAGAACAACGTATGTGGACAACAGTTGCAACGGGTGCAGACAAAAGCAACAATGCGCCTTGACAGCAGCAGCAAATAGTAGGAGCAACACACGCAGACAGCAGGAGTAGCACATGCAAAGTGCGTGCAGACAATAGTAGCAGCACAAATGGACAACAGTAGCTGCGCGTGCGAACAGTAGGAATAGCATGCACATATAGTAGGAACAGTGTGTGTAGATAGCAGCCGCAATGTGTGTGGATAGTAGTTGAGGCACATGCAAACAACAGCAACACAGCTTGTGCAAATAGCAAGTAGAGCTTGTGCAAACACATGTAGCAGGAGCAGCATGTGCAGAGTGCGTGCAGACAATAGTAGCAGCACAAATGGACAGCAGCAGCTGCGCGTGCGAACAGCAGGAATAGCATGCACAGATAGTAGGAACAGTGTGTGTAAACAGCAGCCGCAATGTGTGTGGATAGCAGCTGAGGCACGTGCGAATAGCAGCAACAAAGCTTGTGCAAATAACAGGTAGAGCTTGTGCAAACAGCAGGCACAATGTGCGCGGATAGTAAGCACAGAATGCGTGCAGACAGTAGGCGCAAAGTGCGCCGATAGCAACGGTATCACATACGGATAACATTAATAGTACGTGCAAACAGTAGCGGTAATGCGTAGGACAGCATTAGCAGAGCGTGCAGACAGCAGCAGCAGTAGGTATAACAACACCAGCAGCGAAGGAAGGAGAAGATCCATATATTACTCTAGCAATCTGTACACATTAAGTGATTGTTCTTTAAGAAAGGTTTTAATCACAAACTCTTGATAAACGTATTGAAAAAAGGTGGGATACCCTTGGAGTGATCAGGAGATCAACTTCTTGATTGGGAGATCATTGTAAGTGGTTAAGAAGTGATCCTTCCATAAGTGGTTAAGGAGTGATCCTTCCACAACTAAACTGTATCCCTTGATAACAAAAGTAGATTGTGTAATTTAGGAGGGATCTTATCACATCGTGAATGTAGCTCACACATTGTGGGTGAACCACGTAAAATTGTCGTGTGTGCTTGGGTGCTTATGCATTAATTTATATTCATACGGTTGCGTTGACATAAAGGAGAAAGATAAAAATTAGATCATTGGCACTAACAAACCATAGAGATTAAATCCAAATTGATTTGTAAAAAGTGGATATCTCACATTAATTCACCCCCTCTCTCAATGTGAGACTTACAACAGTTCTCATCATAAGTTTGTTTAAAGAAGGAGGGTTCTCCCTTTTTGGATTAAAAATAATGTCTTGATGCAAAAGTAGAATTTATAACTTTATAATAGATTTTGATAATCAATGCTACTGAAATTGATTATTTTAACATGTTATCATTATGCATTTTTATTTGTAAAACAATACTATAAATATTTTTGTTATTTAAAGAAATTGTAGGATTTAGATGACAACTAAAAGATATTGGACCACTGTAGAAATTGGATTTTAAAGTATTTAACAACAAATTTTGAAAATTTGTAAATCTTGAATTCTTGAGGATTGCAAAGATAGAGATGCTTAAACGTTCTTTAGTATGAGATTTGACTTTAACTTGTACAAGTCCTACGTGGATATCTTTGGAAGACTTTTCTTTATGGTTTTGTAAAGATTATGGAGAAAGAAGATAAAGATTTGAATATCTCTTTCTTTAGTTTTAATTGTAAAATTAATTTTGAAAAAATTTAGTTTTGAAAATTTGTAATTTGATCCTTTTGTATCTTAAGTGTTTTCCAATTATCAATTCCTTTAGTAAAATCTTCTAAGGTTATTTGTTATCGAGGTCAACCCTAAAGCCCAAATGTCTCAAAACAAGGAGGTGATAGAGATACCTTTTTCTTTTTTGTCTCAAACTTCGGTTTTGTGCATAATTGGATGCATGGTTAATACTAGGGATATACTATTACATATAGTCCAAGGACTTGTTGATAGATCAAGGTTCCTTAACACAATCAAACAGGATAACATCTAGAAAATCCAATGTAAAAGGTCTCAGCAAAAGTACAATATAATAAAAATTGTATGAAAACAATGATATATAGAAAACATAAGACTATTTCTCTTTCACACAAACCTTAAAGCTTTGATATGCATCACATAATGCTTAAGCAATTTGTAAGACTTTGATACTAGTAATACACACAACATAGGAAAGAGAATGGAAATGGTATAAACAAACAAACACACAATATTATTGAAAATTGTATATGGTTAGTTCGTTGATGGGTAAGGTTTGTTTGTTAATAAATTTATTAAGGTTCATGAGAAACCTACTTTTAGTGAAAAGAAGACATAAAGATTGCTCGCTCTACAATAGGACAAAACAACGTTACAACTTTACAAAAAGATAAATGTTGTTCCCACAGCCTTGTATAGGTTGTAATTATTGTCAACTAGGTTTAAGTGTACAAGAAAGTAAAACCACGTGGAAGGGCAAGAAGGCAAAAGCCACATGGAGGGGCAAGAACGTAAAAGTCATATGGAAGGGAAAGACAGTAAATTCACTCTATTAGGTTTTTATGGAGGAGTATATAAAGGAATATAAGGGCAGCTATTGAAGGAAGCCGTTGAGTGAACAGTAACCATTGTTGGAGATAGGAGAGAAAACGAACCCGTGGTCGGAAAAGAGGAGAGGTCGGCAAAAATAGAGAAAAGAGGAGACGGCTCAAGGGGTTGGACGACCAGACGGAAGACCGGAAGAGCGAAACGGCAAAGCCGTTGGAAAAGAGAGAAAAATCATATACGACCAAATTGGAGTAGACCAGCGTAAGGAGAGAGAAACCTGACGGCCAAATCGGAGTAGACTGGTGGAAGGAGAGAGAAACCCAATGGCCAAAAATAGAAGGTCGACAGAATCGAGAGAGAGAGAGAGAGACAGACGAAGAGTGAGATCATAAAATAAGAAACGGGTCGACACAACTGGACGGTGAAAGAGAAAGCACAACACAGCAAAAGAGAGAAACGGGTCGAAGGCAAAACAGAGTAGATGATCGACCAAAAACCAAGACGGCCAGGTTGAACAAAGAACAGAGGTCGAGAGATGGCCAAACAGGGGAAGGAGAGTAAAACCCAAGACGGCCAAATAGGGGTGGATGACCGAAGAACAGTGACCAGCAGAAAAGGGAGAAAATCTGACACGGACAAAGAGGAGAGTGGATGGCAAAGGAATGGCACACCATCGGCACACCAACAGTCGGGAGAATATGAGAGAAAGCGAGAAAAATTGAGACAGCCATTGGAAAAGAAAGAAAAGAGGTATACGGCCAGAATAGAGGAGTCGACGGGAAGGAGAGAGAAAACACGGCCAAATAAGGGAAAAGGAGAGAAAATCTGGAATAGCCAAAGAGGGGTGGACGAAGAAAGAGAGATCGTCGGTAGAATAGAGGAAATTCGGCTATACAGTGAGAGAGAAATCTGGCTAGATGATAAGAGAGAGAAATCCGGCTGGACAGCAAAAGAGAAAGAAACGGACAGGTGAGGCGTGAGACTATAATGTGAGACGGCGTGAGACTAGAAATGTGAGACGAGCCGTGAGACAAGGAGACGGGTGAGATCGTGAGACGGTGAAAGCAGGAATTGTGTGAGACAACGTAGAGAAGGAATTCGACAAAGCATCAGAAATAACTTAACGTATTTCCAAATTTCTTCAAGAGAGGTTAGAGAGCATTGCGGTGAACTTCTAAGCGGTAGTAGGGCAGCTTTTCAATTCAATAAAGGCAAGACAAGCTAGAAGAAGGGTAGACACAGTAAGTGACACTCTTTGTATTGTACTTGCTTAGTAATTGCAATAGTGAAAGGAGTAGAGGATTAAGACATCCATTGTAACTGGAATTCTCAAGTATAATGGATATTTTCGGTAAGGGAGAGTCCCTACTATCGTGGATGTACGTCACGTTGACGAAACCATGTAAATCTCGTGTGTGGAGAGCAAGAATGCAAGTGGTATTTGCAACCATGGGCATGAACATGGTGAAATGCATACAGGAGGGTTTTGTGGCTCTGGAAGAAGGTAAAGACCTAACCCCAGAGGAGTTAAGGCAGTTTGAGATAAATGGGAAGGCCTCAAATGTCATCATTTCAGCATTGACAGATGCTGAGTATGCTAAAGTTATGGACTGCAAATCTGCCAAGGAGATATGGGACAGATTGCAGAAAGTCTATGAAGGTGATGGTAGAATGAAGGAGGCCAAGCTTTAAGTGTTTAAGGAGAGATATGAATCTCTCGAAATGCAGAAGAATGAGACAGTTCAAGAGTTCTTCACCAGGGTTATTGACATTGTAAACGATTTGAGAAGTCATGGGAAGAACAAAAGGGACTCATCGATTGTGAAGAAAATTTTGAGAATTCTGCCTTAGAGGTTTGCCTCAAAGGTAGCAGCCTTAGAGGAGAGTAGAGATCTTAATTCTATGTCTCTGCATGATCTCAAATGCAATCTTATTGCATATGAGATGAGGATAAAGTCAGCTGAAAGCTCTGTAACAATGAAGGTATCAAAGGCGGCAGCTTTCAAAACTATGAAGCACTTGAAGATAAAAAAAGAGGAAGAATCATCCAGTGAGGATGATGATGATGATGATAAGGAAGAAAGTGAATGTGAAGTATTGGCTTACTTCACAAGGAAATTCAAGAAGGGGTCTAAGAAGGGAAAAGGACAGTTGTCTTTGAGATGTTATCGTTGTGGGCAGACTGGACACTTTTCTTCTCAGTGTAAAGTGAAACTTGATGATGAAGATGAGGATGGTGATGATGAGTAGAATTCAAAATGGAGAAGACCATCATTCAAATCAGAGAAGTCCAGTAAGAAGACTGTTAACCCACAAAAGAAGAAGAGAGGCTCATTCAAGAGTTATGTGAGTCATATAAAAGAAGTTGATAAGGAGGAAGATGAAGAATCATCAGATGAGTAGGCCTTTATGGCATCAGCTCAAGGTGGTAGTTCAACCTCTAAAGGGGAAGAGGAGGTTGATGAAGAAGAACTAGATCTTAAGAAGATTACCTTGAGAAGCATGGAATTCATCATGAAATGGCAGCAGCAAGAACACCTCAACAGAATGGAGTGGTAGAGACGAGAAATAGAGTTGTGGTTGAAATGGCGAGAACTCTACTGCTAGAATCCAAGCTTTACACAAGATTTTGGACAGAAGCAACATTTACAGCCGTGCATCTACTAAATAGAGTATTACTAAGGCCCAATACTGATAAGACTCCATATAAGCAATGGAGTGGGAAGAAGACAACAGCCAAGTATCTTAGAGTCTTTGGCAGCCCATGTTTTGTGAAGAACAAGGAGCAAAACTTGGGAAAATTCAACGCTAGGTCTGATGAAGGCATCTTTGTTGGATACTTAGAAAAGGCAAAAGGTTACAAAGTTTTCCTGCATAAGCTGGGAAAAGTGATCACTTCCAATGATGTGAGAATAGAGGAGAACTGGAAAACAATGCAGAATAGAGAAGCTGAGGACAATGAAAAAAATGACTTTAATATAGATAAAGAATGAAACTAACCTGAAGAAAAGGAACAAGAAGTAAGTTTAGACTCGGAGAAGAGTGAGTCTAAAGATGGAGAAAGAGATCCTCTTGCAACTAAGATGGTGCAAGGAAGAAGGACAAAGAATACATGGACCAGTGCTTATTAAGGAGATCAGATCATAGGTGACCCATCAGCAAGAGTTACAACAAGAAGAAGAATTATGGGAGCTACTGCTTTACTCTCAGAAGTTGAACTTAAATCTGTTGAAGAGGCTATTTAAGACAATGCTTGGGTCAAAGCTATCAATGAGGAGCTGGATCAAATTGAGAAGAATGATACATGGGAGCTGGTTCCAAGACCCACTAATAAGAATGTCATAGGAACAAAATGGGTGTTTAGGAATAAACACAATGAAGATGGCAAGGTGGTGAGGAACAAGGCCAAGCTGGTTTGCAAAGGCTACACTCAGATAGAAGGAATAGACGTTGATGAAACTTTTGCATCAGTAGCATGGTTAGAAACTATCAGAATGTTCTTAGCTTTGGCAGCACACAAGAGGTATAAAGTCTATCAGATGGATGTGAAATCTGCCTTTCTAAATGGGATCCTGAAAGAAGAAGTGTATATTGAACAACCCGATGGAGTACAAATCAGTGAGGATGAGACACATGTGTGCAAGTTGAAGAAAGCCTTATATGGTCTTAAGCAAGCTCCAAGAGAATGGTACAGTAGGCTGAATGCGTACTTGAGAAGATTGAACTTTAAAAGAGGAACAGTTGATAATAACCTGTATGCTGAAAGGCCAGCTGATAACCATAGTATATGTAGATGACATCATCTTTGGAGGGGATCACTCTGAACTATGCCAAGATTTTGCACAGAAGATGAATGAGGAATTTGAGATGTCATTGATTGGAGAAATGACGTACTTTCTTGGATTACAGATAAAGCAATATGAAAAAGGTATCTTTTTTTCTCAGACAAAATATGCCAAAGAGATGCTGAAAAGGTTTGGCATGGAGGATAACAGACCTGTTAGTACCCCTATGATAGTGGGCTGCAAGTTAACAAAAGATCAGGAGGGAAAGAGTATAAGCCCTACAGAGTACAGGAAGATGATAGGGAGCCTTCTATACCTTACAGCATCAAGGCCAGATCTTATGCAAATTATGTGTGCTGCCAGCAGATTCCAAGCTGATCCTAAGGAGTCTTATGTATTGGTAGTGAAAAGAATCCTAAGGTACCTTGAAGGAATACTGGAAATGGGTTTGTGGTATCCAGCTATGGATTCTGTTAAACTACAAGCATACACTAATGCAAACTGGGCAGGAAGTATAGATGATAGAAAATCAACCAGCGGCTACAACTTCTACTTGGGTTCAAAGTGTGTTGCATGGTTAAGTAGAAAGCAAAATAGTGTTGCTTTGAGCACAGCTGAGGTGGAGTATATGGCTGCTTGTGCAGCATGTACACAGGTGATATGGATGCTAAGACAATTGGCAGACTTGGGTGTTGAAGTGATGTTACCAGTGAGTGTACTTTGTGATAATCAAAGCGTTATTGATCTCAGCAAGAATCTGGTTCAACATTCGAAGAGCAAGCATATTGACATCCGGTATCACTTCATCAAAGATCAAGTGGAATAGGGTACAATTCAGTTGGAGTATGTTAGCACTAAAGATAAAATTTCAAATATTCTAACTAAACCTCTGTCCACAGAGCTGTTTGAAAAGCACAGATTGAGTCTATCTATGCAAATGCCTCCTCAAGCCTGAAAATCAGGTGAATCCTCCATCTCCACTTTGTGGATTTTTCAGATTTGTAATTGGTTGGCAAAAGGGGAGAGAAGCAACAGTGCAGGGGGAGTTGTTAAGAAAGGGGGAGTGCATATTTAGGGGGAGTTGAAATTGCTGCATGGTAGCTTTTGTTATGAGTGTTGCCAACAATTACAAAGAGGGAGATTGTTGTTCCCACAACCTTGTATAGGTTGTAATTGTTGTCAACTAGGTTTAAGTGTGCAAGAAAGTAAAGCCACGTGGAAGGGCAAGAAGGTAAAAGCCACATGGAGGAGCAAGAACAGAAAAGCCACATGGAAGGGCAAGACAGTAAATTCGCCTTATTAGGTTTTTATGGAGGAGTATATAAAGGAATATAAGGGCAGTCGTTGAAGGAAGTCGTCAAGTGAATAGTAGCCGTCATCGGAGATAGGAGAGAAAATGAACCCATGGTCGGAAAAGAGAAGAGGTCGGCAAAAATAGAGAAAAGAGGAGACGGCTAAAGGGGTTGCATGACCGGACAAAAGACCAGAAGAGCAAAATGACAAAGCCGTTGGAAAAGAGAGAAAAATCATATACGGCTAAATCGGAGTAGACCAGCGGAAGGAGAGAGAAACCCGACAGCCAAATCGGAGTAGACTGGTGGAAGGAGAGAGAAACCTGATGGCCAAAAACAGAAGGTCGACAGAATTGAGAGAGAGAGACGAACGAAGAGTGAGATCGTAAAATAGGAAACGGGTCGACATAGCTGGACGGTGAGAGAGAAAGCACGACACGGCAAGAGAGAGAAATGGGTTAACGGCAAAACAGAGTGGATGATCGATGGAAAACCAAGACAGCCAAGCTGAACAAAGAACAGAGGTTGAGGGATGACCAAACAAGGGAAGGAGAGAAAATCCCAATATGGCCAAATAGGGGTGGACAGCCAAAGAACAATGACCGGCAGAAAAGGGAGAAAATCTGACACGGTTAAAAAGGAGAGTGGATGGCAAAGGAATGGCACACCACCGGCACACCAATGGTCGGCAGAACACGAGAGAAAGAGAGAAAAATTGAGACAGCCGTTGGAAGAGAGAGAAAAGAGGTATATAATCAGAACAGAGGAGTCGACGAGAAGGAGAGAGAAAACACGACCAAATAAGGGAAAAGGAGAGAAAATCTGGAACGACCAAAGAGGAGTGGACGAAGAGAGAGAGACCGTTAGCAGAACAGAGGAAATTCGGTTGGACGGTGAGAGAAAAATCCAGTTGGACAGTAAGAGAGAGAAATCTGGCTGGACAGCAAGAGAGAGAGAAACAGACAGGTGAGGTGTGAGACCAGAACGTGCGTCGGCATGAGACCAGAAATGTGAGACGAGCCATGAGACAAGGAGATGGGTAAGACCGTGAGATGATGAAAGCAGGAATTGTGTGAGACAATGTAGAGAAGGAATTTGGTGAAGCAACGGAAAGAACTCAACGTATTTCCAGATTTCTTCAAGAGAGGTTAGAGAGCGTTGCGGTGAACTTCTAAGCGGTGGTGGAGCAGCCTTTCAATTCAACAGAGGCAAGCCAAGTTAGAAGAAGGGTAGATACAGTAAGTGACACTATTTGTATTGTACTTACTTAGTAATTGCAATAGTGAAAGGAGTAGAGGATTAAGACATCCATTGTAACTGAAATTCTCAAGTATAGTGGATAGTCTCGGTAAGGGAGAGTCCCTACCACCGTGGATGTACGTCATGTTGACGAAACCACATAAATCTTATGTGTCCTTAATTGGCTTTACATTCTGTGTTTTGAATTGAGTTGTGAACGTAGCTAAAGTATCAGCCAACCCATAACCTAACGAAGACCTAAACAAGAACATCCGAATTGTCTATTAGGCAAGGTGTCTGAAAGGTGACTTTGGGGACTATTGTGATTAGTAGGTAGCAATAGATCTACCTTAGTCGAGTCTGAGAAAGAGTTTGCTTTTAAGAAGAGGTTGAAGTTGTTCACTTACCTGCGAATTGCGAATTGTGGTGATATTGATTCACCCCCCTCTCAATATCACAAACTTATAGATCTTAGGGAGAAGTCGGGAACTTCAATTAGTATCAGAGCACAGGTTCACCAGTTTGAAGCTTAACAGCTTGGTGTACTAGTTTGAAGGGATCTAGAAGTTTGACTTGTTTAGCATACTAAGGAATGGAAACCGATACCAGCACTAGCACCACTTACAGCAAGAAGGTTCCAATCTTTAACGGAACCAACTACCATATGTGGAGAGCAAGAATGCAAGTGGTATTTGCAACCATGGGTATGAACATGGTGAAATGCGTACAGGAGGGTTTTGTGGCTCCAAAAGAAGGTAAAAACCTAACCCCAGAGGAGTTAAGGCAATTTGAGATAAATGGGAAGGCCTCAAATGTCATCATTTCAGCAGTGACAGATGCTAAGTATGCTAAAGTTATGGACTGCAAATCTGTCAAGGAGATATGGGACAAATTGTAGAAAGTCTATGAAGGTGATGGCAGAATGAAGGAGGCCAAGCTTCAAGTGTTCAAGGAGAGATATGAATCTCTTATAATGCAGAAGAATGAGACAATTTAAGAGTTCTTCATTAGGGTTATTGACACTATAAACGATCTAAGAAGTCATGGGAAGAACAAGGACTCATCAATTGTGAAGAAAATTCTAAGAATCCTGCCTGAGAGGTTTGCCTCAAAGGTAGCAGCCATAGAGGAGAGTAGAGATCTTAATTCTATGTCTCTGCATGATCTTCAATGCAATCTCATTGCATATGAGATGAGGATAAAGTTAGCTGACAGCTCTACAACAACGAAGGTATCAAAGGAGGTAGCTTTCAAAGCTATGAAGCACTTGAAGTTAAAAGAAGACGAAGAATCATCCAGTGAGGATGATGATGATGATGATGAGGAAGAAAGTGAAGATGAAGTATTGGCTTACTTCACAAGGAAATTCAAGAAGGGATCTAAAAAGGGAAAAGGATAGTTGTCCTTGAGATGTTATCGTTGTGGGCAGACTGGACACTTTGCTTCTCAGTGCAAAATGAAACTTGATGATGAAGATGAGGATGGTGATGATGAGCAGGATTCAAGATGGAGAAGATCATCATTCAAATCAAAGAAGTCCAGTAAGAAGATTACCAACACATAGAGGAAGAAGAAAGGCTCATTCAAGAGTTATGTGAGTCAAACAAAAGAAGCTGATGAGGAGGAAGATGAAGACTCATCAGATGAGCATGTCTTTATGGCATCAACACAAGGTGGTAGTTCAACCTTTGAAGAGGAAAAAGAGGTTGATGAAGAAGAACCAGATCTTGAAGCTAAGTTGGAAGTAGCTTTAAAGGAGATAATCAGAAGGGCAGAACCATAAAAAGGTTGAGGGATCATATAAAACAAGTTGAAGTAAAGTCTAAGGAAGCTGAAAGTCAAAAGGATGAAATAAAGACTGAACATATTGACTTGAAGAGAATATTTGAAGAACAGATCAAAATATGTGAAGACCTTACAATAGAGCTTGGCTCAAAGACTTCAACGATTGAAGAAATAAGGACACACTGATGAGGATTATTGATGGAAGCCCAAACCAGTAGCTTCAAAGAACCGATTTGCTATATTGGCGAACTTGGAACAGTGTGAAAGGTGTGGGCAGGATGGTCATAATGCCAAGAGATGCATGACACTTCTCCCTGAGCAAGAGAAGGCACTTGATGGCACAACAAAAACAATTGGTGCAGTCAAAGCTGAGAAAAAGGAGAAAGCTATCTTCTAACTAGTTCAAAAGAAGGAATATAAAGCTAAAAGGGAGGTGGCTAATATAGCTGAAATTGCACTCAAAGCTAACTACAAGGATAAGCAGTGGATCCTTGACAATGGATGCACTTCACACATGATGGGAGATAAGAGTAAATTGTCAAAGCTAAACAAGTCAAGAGAAGGCAGAGTCAAGTTTGGCAATGATGATTCACTCAACATCAGTGGTCAAGGGTCAGTAAATATTGGAAAAGGAAAGCAAAAAGATTTTCTGCACGTTGAAGGACTCAGATATAATCTAGCATCTGTCAGCCAACTATACAATGAAGACCACAAAGTGATATTCACAAAAATAAATTACCAAGTAAAGAGTAAAGAAGGCAATACTGTTGTAGCTGGGAAGAGAATAGTTGAAAATTTATATGTGATTGATGAGGACAAGACAAGCAGCTATTTACTTACCAAAGAAGAAGAAAATCAACTCTAGCATAGGAGGCTGGGACACTTATCACAAAAGAACATGAGGAAGCTGACCACTACTTATGCAATCAAAGACATTCCCGACCTCAGAAGAGAGAGAGAGTATGTTTGCTCAGCATGCTCTAAAGGAAGACATGCCAAAAAGCAGTACAAGACCAAAGAGTTCAGTTTTGAAGCAGTGCTTAACATTGTGCATACTGATTTGTGTGGACCGATGAGGACAAAAGGGTTGAAAGGTGAGGGGTACTTCATTTTGTTTATTGATGATTATTCAAGAAGGACCTGCCTCATGCACCTCAAACACAAGTCAAAAGTTTTGAATTGCTTCAAGAGATACAGAAGATTGGCTGAAAATGAAAATGGAAGGAAGATCAAAGTATTGAGGTCAGATCAAGGCATTGAATTTACAAATGAAGCTTTTAAAGATTACCTTGAGAAGCATGGTATTCACCATCAGATTGCAGCAGCAAGAACACCTCAACAGAACGGGGTGGTAGAGAGGAAAAATAGAGCTATGGTCGAAATCACGAGAACTCTACTGCTGGAATCTAAGTTTCACACAAGATTTTGGACAGAAGCAACATTTACAGCCGTGCATCTACTGAATAGAGTTTTATTAAGAACCAATATTGATAAGACTCCATATGAGCTATAGAGTGGGAAAAAGACAACAGCCAAGTATCTCATAGTCTTTGGCAGCCTATGTTTTGTGAAGAACAAGGAACCAAACTTGGGAAAATTCAACGCTAGGTCTGATGAAGGCATCTTTATGGGATACTCAACAAAGACAAAAGGTTATAGAGTTTTCCTGTATAAGCTGGGAAAAGTGATCACGTCTAGTGATGTGAGAATAGATGAGAACTGGAAAACAATGCAGAATGGAGAAGCTGAGGACAATGAAGAAGATGACTTTAATGTAGATGAAGAATTAGACCAACCTGAAGAAAAGGAACAAGAAGTAAGTTCAGACTCGAAGAAGAGTAAGTCTGAAGATGAAGAAAAAGATCCTCTTGCAACTAAGACTGTGTAAGAAAGAAAGCCAAAGAAAATGTGGACTAGTGCTCATCAAGAAAATCAGATCATAGGTGACCCATCAGCTGGAGTTACAACAAGAAGAAGAATTGTGGGAGCTACTGCTTTACTCTCACAAGTTGAGCCTAAATTTGTTGAAGAGGCTATACAAGATCTAACTAAACCTCTGTCCACAGAGCTGTTTGACAAGCATAGATTGAGTCTATCTATGCAAATGCCTCCTCAAGCCTGAAGTTCAGGTGAATCCTCCATCTCCACTTTACAAGTTTTTCAGATTTGTATTTGGTTGGCAAAGGAGGAGAGAATCAATAGTATAGGGGGAGCTGTTAAGAAAGGGGGAGTGCATATTTAGGGGGAGTTGAAACTGCTGCATAGTAGCTTTTGTTATGAATGTTGCCAATAATTACAAAGGGAGAGATTGTTGTTCCCACAGCCTTGTATGGGTTGTAATTGTTGTCAAATAGGTTTAAGTGTGCAAGAAAGTAAAGTCATATGGAAGGGCAAGAAAGTAAAGCCACATGAAAAGGCAAAAAGGTAAATCCACATGGAAAGGCAAGAACGTAAATCCGTCGCGTAAGCCCTGGAGGGGCAAGAACGTAAATTTGCCGTATAAGCCCTATTAGAGTTTCATGGAAAAGAGTATATAAAGACCTTGGAAAACAAAATTAGGGTAAGGCCAACACAATTGAATACACGACAAAACACAAAAGTGTGTGGACGGCCAAATAGAGAAAACAGAAAAACACAACATATGGCCAAAGCACATCGACAGCAAGCGAACGGCAGAACAGGGGATGACAAAATAAAAAAGAAGTAGTCGTCGAGTGAATAGTAGCCATCGTCGGAAAAGAGGAGAGGTCGGCAAATTGAGCAAATCGGAGCAAGCCGTGTGACGACAAGAGAGAGAAACCCATAAGCAACGGCACCCCACTGACATACCAACAGTCGGTAAGGAGACAACACGACAAAGAGGTAGAGAGAGAAACAGAACGACCAAGTGGGTGAACGAAAAGAGAGAGAAAACAAACCCATGGTCAGAAAAGAGGAGAGGTTGGCAGAAATAGAGAAAAGAGGAGATGGCTAAAGAGGCTGGATGACCGGACAGAAGACCGGAAGAGCAAAACGGGAAAGCCCTTGGAAAAGAGAGAAAAATCATATACGGCCAAATCGGAACAGACCAGCAGAAGGAGAGAGAAACCCGACGGCCAAAAATAGAAGGTCGACAAAATTGAAAGAGAGAGAGATGGACGAAGAGTGAGACACCACTGGAAGAGCAGACAGCAGATCTGCGACGGCGTGAGACAAACAGACGACACGACAAAGGAGAGAAAATCGGCTGAAAGAGAGAAAACCAGAGACGGAAAAAGAAGGAGCCGACGGCAAAACAGTAGTGGACGAAGAAAAACAGACCATGGGCTGGAAGAAAACCTGAAACGAATAGGGGTGGATGGTCAATGAACAATGACCGACAGAAAAGGGAGAAAATTTGATACGACCAAAGGAGGTGTGAAATGGACAAGGGCAAACCAAAAACGTACGTGAAGCGAGCTGTGAGACAATGAGATCGTGAAATAGGAGATGGGTGAGACTGTGAGACGGTGAAAGCAGGAGCTGTGTGAGACAACTTAAAGAAGAAATTCGGCGAAGCACAAAAAGAACTCAACGTATTTCCAGATTTCTTCAAGAGAGGTTAAAGAGCATTGCAGTGAACTTCTAAGCGGTAGTAGAGCAGCCTTTCAATTCAACAGAGGCAAGACAAGCTAGAAGAAGGATAGACATAGTAAGTGACACTCTTTGTATTGTACTTGCTTAGTAATTGCAATAGTGAAAGGATCAGAGGATTAAGACATCCATTGTAACTGGAATTCTCAAGTATAATGGATAGCTCAGTAAGGAAGAGTCCCTACCACCATGGATGTACGTCACGTTGACGAAACCACGTAAATCTCGTGTGTCCTTAATTTGCTTTACGTTCTGTGTTTTGAATTGAGTTGTGAACGCAACTAAAGTATCAGCCAACCCATAACCTAACGAAGACCTAAACAAGAACATCCGAATTGTCTAGTAGGCAAGGTGTCTGAAAGGTGACTTTGGGGACTATTGTGATTAGTAGGTAGCAATAGATCTACCTTAGTCGAGTCTGAGAAAGAGTTCGCTTTTAAGAAGAGGTTGAAGTTGTTCACTTACCTACGAATTACGAATTGTGGTAATACTGATTCACCCCCCTCTCAGTATCACAAACTAGTGATCCTAGGGAGAAGTTGGGAACTTCATTCTTCTTTTCTTTTTTTGGTTAGATTAAAGGGGAAAGTATTAACACAAACTAAGAAACAATATCTCTGGGTAAACAAATATCCATAATGTCATTTGAAAGAGTATGAAAAATTCCATGTAGAAGTTGTTTTAATGCCATTAACTCAAAAGGCTTTATAATGGCAAAGGAAGCCATCCAATATGCTGCTCTATTTCCTTGTACATGTGTACTTAATGGACCATCCAATTGTACTTAACCAATTCTTAGTAAGAAGCAATTAGGTATACTAAAAACTGTGAACGGAGGACTAGGGGAAAAGAAGGGGTAGATAAAAATCTTAGTAATATTAAAATAAAAATAGCTTTTTTCCAAGGAAAAGCTGACTCTAATGTCTATTTAGATTGGAAACACATGGTAGAATTAATATATAAGTCCCACAATTTCTACGAGGAAAATAAAGTGAAGTTAGTTGTGGCAAAGTTCATTAATTATGTTGTAGTATGGTGGGACCAATAGGTTACCACTATGAGAAGAAACTTTGAGAGAATCATAGAAATATGGGAGGAGTTGAAACATTTGATGAGAAAGAGATTTATCCCTAACTCTTACTATATGGACTTGTATAATAAGTTACAAGCCTTACTTAAGGTTTTAGGAGTGTATAGGAGTATCATAAGGAGATGAAAATAGCTATGGTTAGGGGCAATATAGTAAAGGATAGAAAAGCCACCGTGGTTAGATTTCTTCAGGGCCTAAATTGAAACATAATTGATGTAGTAGAGTTACAACACTATGTAGAATTAGAGGACATGGTACACCTTGCCATATAGGTGGAGAGACAACTTAAGAGAAGGGGTAGTTCTAAAATTAACTTTGGCTCAGGTTCATTATTAAGCACTTCTTAAACCTTCTGTGATCTCGCCCTTGTCATTGGACCCTTAAGATTATGTAAAGCATCAATTAGTTGTTTGGCACTAGTATAGGTAGACCTCCATCATTTTTTGGCACATTATAATGACATATGATGTCTTTTTTTATGAATTTAAGGACTACTTTATGGGTAAAGCTTGCATAAAATGCTACCTTAACCCATTTTATAAAGTAATTGATTACTATTAGAATGAATTAATGCCTATTAGATACTTTCAAAGTAATGGAACTAAACATGGCTTGTAATAGAGGAAGTGTTGTATGTATTTGAAATTCATGACATTTTTAAGCATGCTAGAAATAGTTTAATTCCATTGTCGACCAATAGTCCCTTAATTTCAAGATCTTCTTAACCATAGTAAGGCCACCAACATATGATCCACATAAGCTCTTATGTACTTCTTTCATGATCATTTCTACCTTAACCACATCTACACATTGTAGCAAGACTAACTTATAGTTATGCTTGTAAAGGATGTCTCCACCAAGGAAGAAATTCATTATTAATCTCTGTAAAGGTCTTTTATCTACCAATTTTTTATGTACCAATGATAGGGGATAAGCTTATGGTCTCATATTTTCCATTGATCTAATAATTGATAGATGACCAATATTAAGTCACTATATATCTTGAAATTTTTAGTTTTCATTTCTAAGGTGTATAATAGACCTATTGTGTATACCTTTTAGTAAGCTATGTTGTTGATGAATTCAAATTACAATTTTGATGCAATTGGATATTATTTGCCTTTAAGATATATGAGGACCATAACAATTCCATGCCCTAATACATTAAATGTCCTATCAAACCACATATGTTATTCATTTATAGCCTACTTACTAAATTTCTAAGTCTAATTTATGACTAGGATATCTTCACATGAGAAATCAAATTGCATAGGCTTGTAATTAGTAATGGCTAGATTTGCTAGGAAATTTACTATCAGATTGTCTTTAATAGTTTTACAATTGACATATTGAATGTCACATCTAACAAGAGAATCTACCAACAACAACCCATTCCAATAATATTGGCTTTTTGAAAATGTATTTAAGGGGATCATCTTTAACAATAAGTCAAGTTGTATGGTACAACATATATTACTAAAGAAATGTTCTACCTATGCCAAAGAGCAATAGATTTTCTCCAATTGCAAATAATAAGTCTTATGATCAATGAATCTTTTGTTGAAGTAATGGATTGTCCTTTTCCTTTTGCCTCTATCATCATGTCATTCTAAGACACAACCCATGCACTAGTCCTAGATTGTGAGATATATTTGTACAAAATTACTAGTATTGAAATAGATGGTTAAAGAGGTAATTTATGATCTTATTGAAGGCTTCTTGACAATAATCATTACATTGCCTTAGATTGCTTTTTCTATGCATCCTAAATATAGGTTCACTATTATGGTTAATTATGATATAAATCGAGCAATATAGTTTATCTTTCCCATAAATCCTCAAACTTTCTTCAATCTAAAAGATTTGGGCATTTCCTATGTGGATTTAATTTTGTTAGGATTAATCTTGATGCCTCTTTTACTTATTATAAAGCCTAGCAACTTGCTTAAGGTTACCCTAAAAGCGCATTTAGTAGGATAAAGCCTAAGTTGAAATTTCCTTAGTTGATTAAACAACTTGTTGAGGATTGTTAAGTAATCATTGCTTACTTAGGATTTGGCAATCATGTTGTCAACATAAACCTTAATCTCTTTATACATCATATCTGAAGTTCCCGACTTCTCCCTAGGATCTACTAGTTTGTGATACTGAGAGGGGAGATGAATCAGTATCACCACAATTTGCAATTCGCAGGTAAGTGAACAACTTCAACCTCTTCTTAAAAGCGAACTCTTTCTCAGACTCAACTAAGGTAGATCTATTGCTACCTACTAATCACAATAGTCCCCAAAGTCACCTTTCAGACACCTTGCCTAATAGACAATTTGGATGTTCTTGTTTAGGTCTTCGTTACAGGTTGGCTGATACTTTAACTACGTTCACAACTCAATTCAAAACACAGAACGTAAAGCAAATGAAGGATACATGAGATTTACATAGTTCCGTCAACGTGACGTAGATCCATAGTGGTAGGGACTCTCCCTTACCAAGACTATCCACTATACTTGAGAATTCTAGTTACAATGGATGCCTTAATCCTCTACTCCTTTCACTATTGTAATTACTAAGCAAGTACAATACAAAGAGTGTCACTTACTGTGTCTACCCTTCTTCTAGCTTGTCTTGCCTCTATTGAATTGAAAGGTTTCTCTACTACCGCTTAGAAGTTCACCGCAACGCTCTCTAACCTCTCTTGAAGAAATCTGGAAATACGTTGAGTTCTTTCTGATGTTTCACCAAAGTTCTTTTCTACGTTGTCTCACACAACTCCTACTTTCACCGTCTCACGGTCTCACCCGTCTCCTTGTCTCATGGCTCGCCTCACATTTCTGGTTTGGCATTACACATCTCACTCACGTTTCTAGTTTGCACCCTTTGCTGGTCACACACCTCACGCACGCTTCTGATTTGGTGTTTCACGTCTCACGTACGTTTCTAGTTTGCACGCCTTGCTGGTCACATGCCTTACTACTATTTCTGGTTTACAATTGTCCGTTTCACACCTCCGGACAGCTTGGGTTACTCTCCCAGTGGTCTTCTCTTTTACGGTTTCTCCTCTCTTCCCTTACGGACAGTGTGCTGTCTTCTCTCTTACCAATGGTGCATTTGCCTCTCCTCTTATCATGAGTCATACGTTTTGGTCTCACGTTTCAGCTTTGCTGGTCTCCCGTTTCAGCTTCACTGGTCTCCTCAGCTTTGCTGGTCTCCTGTTTTAGGTCTCACAGCCTGGTCACCAGTTTCTGGTCTCCTGTTTCTGGTTAGTCATGCCATTCTCTTACCGTGCTCTCCTTTTGACGTTCTGCTCTCTTGTTGTTCTGCTCTTTTGCCGTTCAGCTCCCCTACCGTTCTCTTGTCGTGCTCTCCTTTTGCTGTCTTGCACTCTTGCCGTGTTGTCTCCTTGCCATCTAGCCCTTTATTTACTGTATCGTTTTCCTCTCCTTTCCAACCAGCCGTCGGGTTTTTCCTCTCCTTCCCCTATTCTGCCGTGAGCTCACTCTTTCTCCGTATCGGGTTTTCTCTCTCTTTGGACGGTTTTCCTCTTTGGCTTTGGACGGTTGCTCTAGGTTTTGGTCGACTCCTCTTGCTTTGCTTTGTCTCTTTGGCCGACCAACACTTGTTTTCTGTCGTGTATACTCTTTTGGTCCGGCCAGTGGTGGCTCTTCTTTGGCTTGCTGTCCAGCCACTCTTCGGCTGTTCACCACTTTCTCTCTCTCAAGGTTGGGTTTTCTCTCTCTTTTGTAGGTGGTGTTTTTTTTTCGTTTCACTTTGTTGGCCACCTTTTCTTTTCTCTATTTTGTCGACCATTCTGTTTTTCTTTTTTCACCACCCTTTACTTGGTCGACCACAATTTGCAATTAGCAGGTAAGTGAACAACTTTAACTTCTTCTTAAAAACGAACTCTTTCTTAGACTCGACTAAGGTAGATCTATTGCTACCTACTAATCACAATAGTCCCCAAAGTCACCTTTCATACACCTTGCCTAATAGACAATACGGATGTTCTTGTTTAGGTCTTCGTTAAGTTATGGGTTGGCTAATACTTTAACTGCGTTCACAACTCAATTCAAAACACAGAACGTAAAGCAAATGAAGGATACACGAGATTTACGTGGTTCCATCAACGTGACGTACATCCACGGTGGTAGGGACTCTCCCTTAATAAGACTATCCACTATACTTGAGAATTCCAGTTACAATGGATGTCTTAATCCTTAGTTCCTTTCACTATTGCAATTACTAAGCAAGTACAATACAAAGAGTGTCACTTACTGTGTCTACCCTTCTTCTAACTTGTCTTGCCTCTGTTGAATTGAAAGGCTGCTCCACTACTGCTTAAAAGTTCACCGTAACGCTCTTTAACCTCTCTTGAAGAAGTCTGGAAATACGTTGAGTTCTTTCAATGCTTCACAAAATTTCATCTCTGCGTTGTTTCACACAGCTCCTACTTTCACCGTCTCACAATCTCACCCGTCTCCTATTTTACGATCTCACTATCTCACGGCTTGTCTCACGTTTCTAGTTTGACATTACATGTCTCACGCAAGTTTCTGGTTTACACGCTTTTCCGTTTCACACCTTTTTTGGCCATATCAGATTTTCTCCCTTTTTTGCCGATCATTGTTCATCGGCAGTCAGGTTTTTCTCTTCCGCTGGTGGTGTGTTTTGCTTCGTCCTGCCATGCACACATTTTTGTGTTTTGTCATGTATTCAATTGTGTTGGCCTTCCCCTAATTTTGTCTTCCAAGGTCTTTATATACTCTCTTCCATGAAACCTTAATAGGGTTTATGCGGTGGATTTACGTTCTTGCCTTTCTATGTGGATTTACCTTCTTGCCTTTCCATGTGGCTTTACTTTCTTGCCCTTCCATGTGGCTTTACTTTCTTGCACACTTAAACCTAGTTGACAACAATTACAACCCATATAAGGCTATGGGAACAACACTCTCCTTCCCCTATTTGGCCGTCAGGTTTTTCCTCTTTACCGTGCTCTTCTTCTTTTTGTCGTGTACCACTTTGGCCAGTTCTCCTTTCTTTTGCAAGTGATGTGTTGTCGTTTCGGTTTTGGCCGATTGCTCCTTCAACATTTTGTGTTTTGCCGAATCTCTTTTATGTTGGATGGTTTCTCTCTCTAGGTTTTGCCGTGTATTCAATTGTGTTGGCCTTCCCCTAGTTTTGTCTTCCAAGGTCTTTATATCCTTTCTTTCATGAAAACCTAACAGGGCTTACATAGTGGATTTACGTTCTTGCCCCTACGCAGCGGATTTACTTTCTTGTCCTTCCATGTGGCTTTACCTTCTTGCCCTTCCATATGGATTTACTTTATTGCACTTCCATATGGCTTTACCTTCTTGCATACTTAAACTTGTCTGACAACAATTACAACCCATACAAGGCTATGGGAACAACAATATCATAGAATAAGGTGACCATTTCCTATTGATAGGTGGTGCCTACAATCTTAAGGCCAAATTGTATTAGCTTATAGTAAAAGGTACCCTATATTGTTATGAATGTTTTTTTCTCCATGTTTTTGGGAGCCATATTGATTTAATTAAGTCAAAGAACCTATCTATAAAGGGAAACATTAAATTGCAAGTCGTGTTGACCATAAGAATGTTAATGTATGGTAAAGGGAAGTTATCTTTTTAAAGTTTGCTTTATTCATGTTCCTATAGTCCATGCACATATGGACCTTAGCATCCTTTTTTGGTAATGGTACAATGTTGGCTACTCATTCTGGATAGTTTGCCACTTGAAGAAAACTTTCATTTAATTAATTTTTGACTTCTTCCTTGATCTTTAATGGGATATCAAGTTTTATCCTTTTGATCTTCTACCACATATGTTTGTATTTTGGTCTTAAAGGGAATTTGTGCTATATTAGTGTTAAGGTTGCACATATCCTAGTATGACTAGGTGAACACATTTATGTATTCTTTAAGTAACTCAAGCATTACTTGCTTACTTTATAAGGGAAGTTTTATATTGATTTTGATTTCTCGTAGATTTTTTATAGTGTCCAAGTTAATTAGCTTGATCAGCTTTTTTTTAGTTATGGACTACCTTTCTTCCTATTTAAGCAAGCACTAGAAGTTTAATGGGATCTCTTAACCTTTAGGGTTATCTTAGGTTGGCACATTAAGGGTAATTTCAGATTTTGTCTCAAAGCAAGCATTAGTTGAACTATTAGTTTCGTCTTCAAGCATCCTAAATTATAGATAAAAAGCCATGGGAAATAAATGAGTGTTGTTAAAATACATTTAAAAGTAAATGCTTAAATGATAGTTTAGATATAGAGTTAGGATTATAAGTGCAAATGACATAAACATGTGCTACTGGCTAACATATGACAAAAGACCTCCCATTTTTATTACATAGCTAACCCTAAATGTCATGGTTGTTAACAAGCAAGGGTGGCATTTAGGGTTACATTACTTTGTTAGAAACTCAAGTAATTAAGGAATCTCCCAAGTTTGCTAATTACCTATAAGGGTGTTTGTGTTACGTAACTGAATCAATAGGGTTTAAGGTGGCTCTTTTTCCTTTTCCTTAGAGATCATATGGATTGTTAATGTGATAAGTTCAATAGTGACTTTGGCTAACACCTCACATTCATTGTAGTTTTGATTAATGAATCTTACACTTTTGAAATGGTGAGTTATGGGAAGCATAAGCTTGATTATCTCATCTACCATGCATCCTTAAACAACATCACCTTAGTTAGGTTAGTATTTGATTCCAAAATGGTCTTGTTGTTCATTGGGTTGTATAGGAGCATTGATGCCTTGAAGGTCTTTTATAATTCCTATATTAGATAGTAATTATTTTTCATTATTACTTTGGTCACCTTTAGTAATGCTTTGGATAGTAAGGATGGCATTTTGAGGAATGATCCCTTTAACCAAAAAGTCACGCATGCAATCTTGAAAGATTAAAAAGTGCACTTTAAGGCTTATTTAGCTGCCTTGACATAAGGCATTCTTAGAGGTTTATATATAAGTAAATCATATTTTGCACAAACTTTTATTAACTAATCCCTTATGATGCTAGAATTGCTTTTGCACCATGAATGACCCAATGGGAAACTATTAGTGGTCTTAATGTCCATAAATTGGAAGGGCATGTCAAAGGTGTAAGGCCCCACTTGTATTGGGAGTTAATTAGATCTAATAAACTCTTATTTTATACCATTAAATGCTTCGACAATCATATAAATTAATGCAAGATGGCATGTTAATTCGTAGTTGTTCTAGAGTATCTTTAGGCACAACATTCAAGGATGATCTATTATTAATAAAGACATGAGAAATGTTACAACCATGACAGATGACTAAAATGTGAAGTGTCTTAGCATAGTTATGCCTCTTAATTAGAATCTCTTGTTTTGCTAATGAGATGAAATTGTTGGTAATGATATTGTTGATGATGTGGTCAAAGTTGGCCTAGGAGATGTTAAGTGAAATGTATACCTAGTTAATAATATACAACAAGGACTTTCAATAAGACTCTAAGTTTATTAGTAAAGAAAGGATTGAGATTTTTATTCAAGTTCGACCGAGTTGTTTAACTACATTATACTCACTTTGCTTCATATATTTAAAGAATAACTTATTGCCTTTATTAGCAGCAATTTCCTTAGACTTAGGCTTATGTTTGGTAAATGATTTTACACTCTCAACATTTTGCGCAAGGATTTATTCAACATCATTAAAGATTGTAATGATATTTTTTTCCTTTACTTAAGTTTATCATGTATTTCAAAATGTATAACCTCCCACTCTGAGTAATACCCTTAACTCTTGTGATGTCAAATGTTACTACAAATAGTGACTCTAGTGTCGATGCTTGATCAAAAGAGTTTACCTAATAGTTGTAGTCTTATTTAATTGATTTACCCTTTTGATAAGGGTAATAAAGTGTAAGAAAAGGAGATGATATTAGAACACTTAAGAGGAATATTTTTGGTAATATTAGGATGCTTTAGTTATGAAAGGATGGGACCATACATGCTAGCACTTTAATCATGCAAACTTCAAAGGAGTTAGGATATGGTCCTTAGCATTTATGGTCTAGGCCTTGCTTAATTTGATTTACCTTTTTGTGATCAAGAAGTGGATTAATGCTAATATCAGGCTCTTTTTTTTTTCAACTTTTGAAAAGTTTATCCAACCTTTATCCCTTAATTCTTAGACTTTATGTTTAAGGGTTAAGCAATTGTTTGCAAAACGTTTGATTTATTTACCATAGTGCTCACTTTTAACATTGGCATCGTACTAGTTAAGATAGGATAGTTTCAACTATTCCTTAACTATAATAATAACAAATTTATTTTGAATGTAACAAGGCAATAGCTTCGAATAAAGCACCAAAATAAAGTTAATCTTCCCTTTTTTCTTGCTTTTTAGGGTCAATTTGATTACCTAAGGATATTAGCATGTAAACATTTAGTTAAGAAGGTTGTGGTTGGGGGTTTTCACATGTAAATAAAGCTATCATGTTATAAGACTGATATGATTATTGAAGATTAAATTGCCCTTGTGGGTTGTTAAATAACTAGTAAATAAGGCATGGTCTTAACTGATTGTTATATTCGGCTATTTGGACCTCACCCTCTTTTTTTTTAGTCACACTATTTTCTTGGATGTTGCAAAATCAACAGTAGTATCTATAATTTTGCCCTTTTAGATACCCTCATCGATTCTTTGTTTGGTGATTATCAAATCAACCAAACTTTTTACACACTCATTACCATTTTATCATAGTAAGGGGCTTTCAATATATTGAGAAATGTTATGACCAACTCCATTTTCTAGTAGTGGAAGTTACTCTTGGACAACCTTGTTGTACAAACATTATGCATATTGCTTGAAAGTCTTTTCAACCCTTTTTTCCGTGGCTTGAAGATTTATTCAAGTAGGGTTTAATTCAAAGATATACTTAAACCTTGCCTTAAAGGTGGTCACTAATATTTTCTAAGTTTTGACATTTTTTTGATCTTATTCAACATATAAGTAATAAGCTACACCTGTCAAGTTGTTTTGGAAACAATGCATTAAGAGTTTTCATTATGAACATATTTATCATCTTTTAAATGTACATGGTCATGTGGTTTTGTTAAACCCATCTTTGATAGCTAATGTTGGATTTATTGTGAACAATATCTCACATAGTTGTTCTTATTAATTTGATGTTTTGAATGTTGTTGAGATGCAAAGAGGTTGTTGGTCAAAACTGTTGATAGCAAGTTAACTTTGAAGTCAATGAGTGAATGTTGACCGTTGACCCTAAATTTTAAAAGTCAAGGCTAACCATTGACCTTAAATTTTAGGAAGTGTTAGCATGTATTTTTCAAAAGATGTGTGTGCTGTAGAAATATAAAAAAGAACAACAAAGAGAGTGATTGGCTAAGGAGAAGTGTAGCTGGCCAAGAGGTGATAGTAGCCACTAAAGAAGGAGGTAGCCATACTAACCAAAGGAGGAGTTGCAGCAGTAGGTAGCAACATTAAAAGGAGAAGGAGTTGCACCAATCAATAGCCACACTAAAGGGAGAAGGAGTTGTAACAATCGACAACCACACCAAAGGGAGAAGAGAGTTGCAGCAATCGACAGCCCCACCAAAGGAAGAAAAAAGTGCAGCAGCAATCAGCAGTCACCAAAGGGAGAAGAAGGTCAGCCACACAAAAAAGAGAGGTATGCAGCAGCAACCAATCAATCACACTAAAGGAAAAGGTATGTAGTGGGGAGAAGGTGTGTAAGGGCAAAGGGAAAAGAGAGGTGTAGTAGTCACACCAAAGAAGGTAATAGCCGAACCAAAGGGAGAAGGAGACAGTGCAGTAGCCATTAGAAGGAGGAGGTGTAGCAGTCACCAAAGAAGAAGGTGTAGCAGTTAATGAAATAAGAAGGTGCAATAGCCACCGGAAGGAAAAGGTGCAACAGTCACCAAAAAAGAAGGTGCAGTAACCACCAAAAGGAGAAGGTGCAGTAGCAACTAAAGGGAGAAGGTGCAATGGTAACCAAAGAAACCCAAGGCAGAAAGTGCAGTAGCAACTAAAGGAAGAAGGTGCAATGGTAACCAAAGAAACCCAAGGCAAAAAGTGCAGTAGCAACTAAAGGAAGAAGGTGCAACAGCAACTAAAAGGAGAAAGAGGTAGCAACCACCAAAAAAAGAGGTAGTCGCACCAAAAGAGAAGGTTGCAACAATTGTAGCAAAGAGAAGGCAAAAATTATATCAAAAGGAAGAAAGAGGAGCGATTGTAGAAAGAAGGAACTTGCAACAGTAGGTGAGGCAACACCAGTACAAGAGAAAGAGAACCTGCTAAGGCAAAAATAGGCAGCACCAGCAGTAAAGGGAGAAAACCTACCAAGGCAGAAAGAGGCAGCATCGACAGCAGAGGGAGAGAACCTACAATGGAGATAATCTGTAGTAGAGATAACTTGCAATGGAGATAACCTACAATGAAAAGAACTTGTAACTAAGAGAACCTACAGAGGAGAGAACCTGCAGAAAAAAGGACCTATAAGGGAGAAACACTAGCAGCAACGTAGAGAACTTGTAAAGAAAAGATCGACAAAGCTTAAGTAAAGACCGACAGTGAGGAAGGAGAAGATCCACTTTCTACAATAGTAGCTTGTACATATTGAGTGATCTTTCTCAAGGAAGTCTTAGTTATAACCTTTTTATAAACTTCTTGAAAAAGGGTAGGAGACCCTTGGAGTGATTAGGATATCAATCCATTAAGTGATCGGGAGATCAATCTAATGCGTGATTGGGAGATCAACTTTTTGATTAGGAGATCATTATAAATGGTTAAGGACTAATCCTTCCACGAGATTAACTATATCCCTTAATAACAAGACTAAATTATGTGATTTATGAGTGATTTTATCACACCGTGGACATAGCTTACACATTGTAGGTGAACCATATAAAAATCCTTATGTGCTTTTTGGTGCTCACATTTGATTGATATCCATATGGTCGTTTTCATATAAAGAAGTAAGATAAAAATTGGATCATTGACTTTAATGAGTCACAGAGGTTAATTTAGATAGATTTGTAAAAGTGAGCATCTTACACTAATTCACCCCCTTCCCTTCTCAGTGTGAGACCTAAAAAGGTCCTTATCGAATGGTATCAGAGTAGGTTTCCTTTGTTGATCCAATTTGTCTACTTTGATCTAAAATTGTTTGTTGCTATTATAGGTCTTTACATCTACTGCTGGTTGATATCATGGATAACATGAATAGTGTTAACAACAAGGACATTCCCACTTTTAATAAACAAAATTATTAGTTATGGAAGAATAGAATGCTTCCATATTTGATGTCACTTGGTCTGGATATGTTTGAATCTGCTATTAGTGGTTTTATCCTTATTGCTAAAGGTGCTGCTATGATGCCTACTGATAAGAAGAATTTGGAGTGTGATGGAAAAGAGAGAAATGCCTTATATGCCTCCTTATTAGATAAAGAATTCACTAAAGTGATAAGGTGTAACAAAGCCAAACAAATTTGGGACAAACTAGAGAATATTTACAAAGGAGACAAGGTTGTAAAGGAAACTAAGTTACAAATTTAAAGGAGCAGATTTGAAGACATAAAGATGTAGATTGATGAATCTTATCTCTAGGTGAAAGAAAAGGAGTTTGAAGCAAAAGAGAAAAAGTACTTAAAGAGAATTGAGGAGCTAAGTGTACTTAAGGCAGAATAAGGTAAGATAGACAAAGAACTTGGTGTTAAGGTGACTGCACAAGAGCAAGAAGTGTTGATTTTGCAAGCCAAGTTCTATAAGGTTGAGTCAGAACTGAAGAAGTATAAAGAAAGCTTTATACAGGCCATGAAGGTGAGAGAAGAGTCCTCTTCAGCAAATGCCATCAAGGAGGATACTATCAAAAAATTGGATAAGTGTCAAAGCAAACAAAGACCTCATTCCATAAGAAAGAAAGGACTTGGCTACATTGAAAAGCCAAATGAAAGAATAACATAAAAGAAGAAAATTGTGTTTATGCCTAAAAGCAAACACAATAATGTTATGGATAAGAGAACCCAACCCAAGCTAAAATGGGTTAAGAAAGATATGATGAAAACTCTCATCCAAAGGAGATAGGTTGTCAAAGAAAAAAAGAAAGTTGTTACAACGGTTGCTGAAGATAAGAGAAATGAACTTGGTGAAAGAAAAAAATTTAGATTTGAAGGATTTTGTTAAAATTGAGGTAAGTATGGGCATAAGGCTAGTATGTGTTAGAGTAATGGGCCTATAATAAAGAGGAATATGAGGCAAAAGTCTAGGGGGAAACTCTATCAAGAAAGGAAATAGCTTCAAGCGCAAAGAAGTCATATTCCACTAAGAAACAGATTTTAAATGTTAAGAGAAATTTGTGGAATATGTGAAAAGGCTGGACATACTGCTGAGGATTGCTTGACATTACTGCCCAGTCAAAGAGTGCAAAGGAGAACGCTTACACATGCTCCTACATTCGACTAAAGAAGAAGAAGAGGAAGAGAAATGGCTATGGTTGTGAAAGTAGCCTTAAAAGCTTCCAAGAAAGAAAAGTCATGAATCCTAAACAATGGCTGCTTTTCACACATAATAGGAGACTCCAAGGTGTTGAAGGAAGTAGTAAAGTATGATGAAGGATCAATCATATTTGGCAATGATGGTGCCTTAAAGATTAAAGGTGTTAGTGCTATTGAAATTAGTACAGAAAAGCTGAAATTGAAAAAAGTGCTTTATGTTGAAGGGTTAAAATACAATCTTATTAGTGTTAGCCAACTTTATGATGACGGACATGAAGTTACCTTCAGCAAGAGTGGCTGCACAATAAAGAGATTAAGTGATGATGCTGTTCTTACTATAGGTGAAAGAACAAATGGAAACTTATACCAAGTTTCCAGAAGCAAAAACACATGCTACATGAGCACCAAAGAAGAGAATTTGTTGTAGTATAAGAGATTAGGACATCTTGAACAAACGAGGTTGAACAAGTTGTCCAAGAATGAAGCTGTGAAAGATGTACTCAATCTAAGAAGAGAAAAAAATGCAATTTGCAGCACTTGTCAAAAAGGGAAGATGGTGGATGTTACCCATAAAAATATGGAGATTCAAACAAAGAAGCCATTAGAGCAAATTGTAGATATATTCACCAAACCTTTATCAAGAGAGATGTTCCAGAAATTAAGGCTGAATTTATGTATTTAACCACCCCTAAAGGCTAAGGTATACCTTTAATCCCTCTCTTCTTCCCTCTTCGATTATTCTTTGAATTTGTTGTTAATGGGGGAGATATTTTGCATAAATCCAAAGAGAGTATACATTGATTAAAAGGGGGAGTAGCTTGATAAATAAAGGGGGAGAAGTCGAAAAAAAAGAGAGTTAAAGATTGTTCCCAGTTGGAATCATGCCTATATGCAAAAAGGGAGATGCATGTTTCAAGGGGAGTTGTGAATGTTAAAAGTTGCTATTTGTACATTACTGATTATTGGATTTAATATATTGCTAACAAATCCAAAGGGGGAAATTATTGAGCTATTTTTTATGGCTAATATTGGATTTATTATCTATAACATCTCACATAGTTGTTCTTGTTGATTTAATGTTTTAAATATCATTAAGATGTAAAGAGGTTATTAGTCAAAACCATTGATGGCAAGTCAACTCTGAAGTCAATGAGTTAATGTTGATCATTGACTCTAAATTTTAGGAGTCAAGGCTAACTGTTGACTCTTGACTATTGACCTTAAATTTTAAGAAGTCAATGTTAACCGTTGACCCTAAATTTTAAGAATCAAATCTAACCATTAATTGTACGGCAACCCTTAAGAATCAATAGCTACTGAAAGGAAAAGGTGTAGCAGCCACCAAAGAAGAAGGTGTAGCAACCAGTGGAAGGATAAGGTGCAGTAGACATCGAAAGGAAAAGGTGCAACAGTCACCAGAAGGAGAAGGTGTAGGAACCACCAAAGAAGAAGGTGCAATAGCTACCAGAAGGAGAAGGTGTAGCAACTATCAAAAGGAAAAGGTACAATAGTAACCAAAGGGAGAATGTACAGCCACAACCAAAGAAACCCAAGGTAAAAGGTGTAGCAGCCATCGGAAGGAGAAGGTGCAACAGTCACCAGAAGGAGAAGGTGTAGCAACCACCAAAAAAGAAGGTGCAATAGCTACCAAAAGGAGAAGGTGCAGCAACTATCAAAAGGAAAAGGTATAATAGTAACTAAAGGGAGAATGTGCAGTGACAACCAAAGAAACCTAAGGTAGAAGGTGCAGTAGCAACCAAAGGAAGAAGGTGCAACAGCAACTAAAAGGAGAAGGAGGTAGTAGCCACCAAAAAGAGAGGCAACTACACCAAAGGAGAAGGCTACAACAATTACAGCAAGCAAAAGGTAGCAATTGCAACAAAAGGAAGAAAAAGGAGCAGCTGTAGAAAAAAGGAGTTTGCAACAGCAAGTGAGGTAGCACCAATAGTAGAGGAAGAAAACTAACCAAGGTAAAAACAGGTAGCACCAATAGTAAAGGGAGAAAACCTACCAAAGCAGAAGCAAACAGCACCAACAGCAAAAGGAGAGAACTTACCAAGACAGAAGAAGGTAGCACCGATAGCAAAGGGAAAGAAGCTATAACGGAGATAACCTACAGCTAAGAGAACCTGCAATTTTGCAAAGGAGAAAACCTGCAGAAGAAAGAACCTACAAAGGAAAAACATCAACAGCAACGAAGAGAACTTGTAGAGAAGAGACCAACAATGAGAAAGGAGAAGATCTACTTTTTGCAATAGCAGCTTATGCATATTAAGTGATCTTTCTTAGGGAAGTCTTAGTCATAACCTTTTTATAAACTTCTTGAAAAAGGGTGGGAGACCTTTAGAGTGATCGGGAGATCATTGTAAATGGTTAAAGAGTGATCCTTCCAAAAATGGTTAAAGAGTGATTTTTCCATAACATTAACTATATACCTTGATAACAAGAGTAGATTGTGTGATTTAGGAGTGATCCTATCACATCGTGGACATAGCTCACACATTGTGGGTGAATCACGTAAATATTTCTGTGCGTTTTTTGGTGCTTATGTTTGATATTCATATGACCGCTCTTACATAAAGAAGCAAAATAAAAATTGAATTATTAACTCTAACAAGTCACAGAGGTTAATCCAGATAGATTTATAAAAAGTGAGCATCTCATACTGATTCACCCCCTCCCCTTCTTAGTGTAAGATCTAAAAAGGTCCTCATCAGGTTCACAATTGGCCTTATGTCATTATACCTTTCAAATTATAAAACCTTGAACTTTAGTGGAAGGACATCTTAAATTAGGTGAAGATCAAATGCACTTAAGAAAGTGTGAACATCATCCCTTTTAATGGCCTTAACTTCTTTTTGTAAGAGGTCAATTTTCTATTTTATGAAATAGTTGTGCTTCCTACTACTTTGTCTTTTAATTCAAGAATAGTTTTAAACATATTAAGAGTGGCCTTAATAAGGTATTGTATTAGAGTGACATCAAGTACATAAATCTATATATTAAATGATTGCATAGCTTTGTTAGTCTTATAAAAGGATGCACTACTAATTAATTATAAATGATAGGTGCTAGAGAAGTTCCTGATATTGGAGTTGTCTGGAATATCCCACCAACTATGGCAGGAAAGCTTTCCTAAAGAACTATGTCTCAAACAACTATTTTCCTAATTCTTAAGGCTACTAATATATGACCCTAGAGAACTTATTCTAGAAGTATAATAGTCAAAACATAGGTGAAAAGTTTATTTTTAGTGAATATTTAAGGAAAAATTCAAATAAGAAAGCTTGTGATAAGTGAGGATTCTTTACTTATTCCCTTTTACATTTATTTGATTTTAATAAGTTTATGTGTATTTGAGCTAATTAGGATATATTTTGTGACTTGAGTATGTTTTAAGGGAGTTTTAAGGATTTGTGCTTTTAGTAAATGAAATTTCAATATTTTATCATTCTAACTTTTATCGCTTATTTCAGGTTTTTCACTAACTTATAAGTACATATTAGAAAAATGATTTTTAGTCAAGTTATAATAGACACATTTCTAGATTGGAATTGTAAGTATAAATGTGAGTTTGTTTAGGCCTTGGAACATTGTTTCCAAAATGGTAGAAAATTAAAGTTCAAATCCTAATTGGACTAGCATTCTTGTTTGAGTACTAAGTATTTGAATGGTATAACTTAAGTTTTAAAGATCTAACTTAGGTTACTTAAAAATCAATATTGAAATTCACATTTTGGCCTACAATTCTTATAAAGACACATAAGTCTAGATTGGTTATTTAGTAATTCAAACATAGTTAAGAAGTCATTGTAGAATCTTTCAAAAGTTAGACTAAGTTAATCTTAATTTTTAACTTTTAAATTAGGCTTTAGACCTTTTGTGGGGGGAAGACTAGATGTGTTGGAAGGTTAAAAAAGACGACAACTTTGATAAAGAAGGTATATCTTAATTTAAACTATATCTGAAGTTCTCAACTTCACCCTAGGATCTACTAATCTGTGATACTGAGAGGGGGGGTGAATCAGTATCACACCTATTAAAAACATACTCTGATAATTTAAGTCAAAGCATTCTACTTATTTAATACTTTAGCTCTTGTTAATACGCAGGTAAGTGAACAACTTCAAACACTTCTCAAAAGTAAACTCTTTCTTAGATTCAACTAAGGTAGATCTATTATTACCTACTAATCATAATAGTTCCCAAAGTCACCTTTCAGACACCTTGCCTACTAAACAAATCGGATGTTCTTGATTAGGTCTTCTTTAAGTTATGGGTTCAATGATACTTTAGCTGCGTTCACAACTCAATTCAAAATACAGAATGTAAATCAAAGTAAAGACACAAGAGATTTAAGTGGTTCCGTCAATGTGACGTACGTCCATGGTGGTAGGAACTCTTTCTCTACCGCGACAATCCACTATATTTAAGAATACCAATGTGGTACTCTCGATGTTCACAATGTAGTTACAATAGATGTGTTAATCCTCTGTTCCTTTCACTATTGCAAATACAAAGCAAGTACAATACAAAAAGTGTCACTTACTATGTCTACTCTTCTTCTAACTTGTCTTGTCTCTATTGAATTGAATAGGCTGCTTCACTGCCGCTTAAAAGTCCACCACAACACTCTTTAACCTCTCTTGAAAATACGTTGAGTTCTTTCCAATGTTTCACCGAATTCCTTCTATAGGTTGTTTCACACAACTCCTGCTTTCACCGTCTCACGGCTTCACCTGACTCCTGATCTCATGGCCTGCCTCACGTTTTTGGTTTGGCGTTTCACGTCTCACTCACGTTTCTAGTTTGCCCGCTTTGCTGGTCTCACACTTCACGCACGTTTCTGGTCTCACGCCAACGCATGTTTTGGTCTCACGTTGAAGCACATTCTGGTTTTCCACGTTTGCTCTCCCGGTGTTCTGTCTCTCTTTCTTATAGTGGTGGCTTTCTCTCTTATGGTGGTGGCTCTTCATTTATGGTGGTGGCTCTTTGTTTTTGGTGGTGGCTTTTCGTTTTCTCTCTCACCGTCTAGCCGTATCTCTCCTGTCGTCCAGCTAGATCTCTCTCACCATCCAGTTGGATCTCTCTCACCGTTCAGCTGGATCTCTCTCACCGTCCAGTCGGATTTCCTCTATTTTGTCGTTCACCCTTTTTGCCCATCTCGTATTTTCTCCCTTTTAACCCTTCTTCGTTTTGTCGTTCACTCTTTTCTTTTGCCATCCACTCTTTGCCGAGAGTTCTTGTGTTTTTGCTGCTCATCCACTCTCCTCTTTGGCTGTGTCGGATTTTTCTCTTTTGCAACCCCAGTTCTACCATCCAACCCCGTCTCTGATTTTCGCCGTCACGGATTTTCTCCCTTTTTTGCCGATGGTCTGCTTTTCTTTGTCCTGCCGTCTAGCCCCTATTCTGTCATCACACTTCTTTTGGTCGTTTCGCTCTCCCGATTCTCTTCAACGTATTTGCCATTTTGCTCTTCCGGTGGTATCACTCTATTTTGACATTTAGCTCCTTTCTTCTTCCGTATCATTCTGCTGCCCCCTATCTTCTCTTTTGCAAACCCCAACTTTGTATATTCTATGTAGGGTTTTCTTTTTCTTTTGCAAAGTTGTGATTTTACTTTCTTGCCCTTCCATGTAGTTTCAAATTACTCTCTTGCCATATAGCTTCAAATTACTCTCTTGCCCCTCCATATGGCTTTACTTTCTTGTCCCTCAATGTGGCTTGAAATTACCTACACACTTAAATCTAGTTAACAACAATTACAACTCATACAAGGCTGTGGGAACAATAATATCTATTTGGGAATATACTTGAAACTCATAATAAGAATTTTATCATAATTAAGGAAATGAATTTATAGTAACCTTATAAATTTAAGAGATTTATTGGGGTGTTTTAGGGTTTTCTTATGTTTGCTATATATTCTTTAAGTTATAAATAAGGGCCTTTTTAAGTACTAAAAGAGGGGGACAGAGAGAAAGAGAGATGGATATAAAAAGTTAGTAGACATAGCTTTCAAAGATTTTGATTTTTTTTAAGTATATGTAATTAGGGGTTTTCAATAATTTTAGAGGATTTCAAAATATTTAGTATTTTGATGGAATAAATTATTTTTTTGTGTTGTTTTCTTTTCTATTGGAATTGTTTGAGTTGTTTTGATTAAATTGTTGAATAAATGTTTATTCAATTAATTTCATTACACCTAGTAAATTAATTAACAAATATTAATTGCTAAAATTGAGAATTTGATCCATATTTATCTTATTCCTAATCGCTAAGTAGTAATGAATAGTAAACAATTATGGATAAGTTTCTTTTTATTTTGATGAATAGCTCAAAGGAAGTTCAACAATCCAAGTTTATGCAATTGTTGCTTAAATTAACCTATTTTCTTAATTCTTAAACTCTTAGTATATGATTTTAAAGAGCTTGTTTTACAGATATAATATTAAAGTTTAAGTAAAGAACTTATTCTAAATTAATATCTAAAGGAAAATTTAGATAACAAAGCTTATTATAAGTGAGGTTTATTTATTTATTCAATTTTACATTTAGTTATATTTAACAAGCTTTATGTGTATTTAAGCTAATTAGAATATATTTTATGGTTTAAGTATATTTTGAAGGAGTTTTGAGATTTTGTACTTTTAGTAAGTAAAATTCCAGCATTTTATGATTTGGACCTTTATCACTGATTTCAAGTTTTTCTCTCTTTTAAGAGTCCATATTAAAAATGTGATCTTTATTAAAGTTGTAGATTGAGGTCATAAGTCTAAATCTAAGTTCGTTTAGGCCTTGAAACATTGTTTTAAAGACAAGGTAGAAAGTTAAAATCCAAATCCTAGTTGGAGTAGAATTTTTATCCAAGTACCAAGTATTTAAATAAACATAACTTGAACTTTAGAGATCTAACTCAAGCAATTCAAAAGCCTATATGGAAACTCACATTCCAGTCTATGATTCTTATAAAGACAACCAAGTCCATATTAGTTGTTTAATGGTCTAAATATAACTAAGAATTCACTATAAAATCTGTCATGAGCTAAATTGAATTAGTCTCAAGCTTTAGCTTATAAATTAGGCTCTAAACCCTTTTTAGGGCCAAGATTGGATGTAGTGGAAAGATAAAGAAGGAAACTACAACTTTAATGAAAATGAGAGACCTTAATTCAAACTATATTTAGTCAGAAAGTAGTTAGAACTCATTATAGAAATTTTATCACTATTAGGGAATTAAGCTCGTTGTAATCTCAAAACTTTAGGAGATCTTTTAAGAGTATGCTAGGGTTTTCTTGTGTTTACTATGTACATTCTCTAGGTTATATATAAGGACCTTTTTAGGTGCTAAAAGAGAGAAAGAGAGACGGACATAAGGAGGCAACAAACATAACTTTCAAAGATTTTGGTTTTTTTAAGTATGTGTAATTAAGGTCATTTAACAATTTTAATGGATTTCAAAATGTTTAATATTTTGATAAAATAGATTATTTTGTTATGTTTCTTTCTTTTTTATTAGAATTATTTGAGCAATTCTAATTAAATTATTAAATAGTTATTTGTTTAATTAATTTTGCTAAGCCTATTAAATTAATTAAACAAATATTAATTGCTAGAATTAAGTATTATGATACATATTTATCTTATTCCTAATCACCAAGTACCAATTAACAGTAAAGGAGTATGGATAAATTTCTTCTTATTTTTATGAATAACTCAATGTAAGTTAAATAATTCAACTTTGTGTAATTATTGATTGAAGTAACCTATTTTTCTAATTCTTAAGATTGCTAGTATATGATCCTAGAAAGCTTGTTCTAAGGGTATAATAATTAGAATATAAGTGGAGAGCTTATTCTTAGTGAACATCTAAAGGATAATTTGGATAATAAAGCTTGTAATGAGTAAGAACTATTATTTATTCTCTTTTACATTTAGTTATTTTTAATAATTTTTATACTTATTTAACCTAAATAAAATATATTTTATAACTTCAGTATGTTTTGAGAGAGTGATAAGGACCTTCTTAGGTCTTACACTGAGAGGAGGGTAGATTAGTGTGAGATATTTGCTTTTTACAAATCTTTTCAAATTAACTTCTATAACTTGTTGTTGAACTTATCTTTGATAACTAATATTGGATTTGTTGTCAACACTATCTCACTCGATTATATGTGTTGATTTGATGTTATAAATGCCATTAAGATATAATGAGGTCATTGGGAGAAATCGGTGATGACAAGTCAACCTTGGTGTTAAGGAGTCAATGTTGACTGTGACCTTAAATTTTAGGGGTCAAGATTGACCATTGACCATTGATCATTAACCTTAAATTTTAGGAAGTCAATGTTGACCATTGAACTTAAATTTTAGGACTCAAATCTAGCTATTAATTGTAAGGCAACATATGGAAATTAACGATGACCTTTGATGATTATGTAACCTTAATCCCAAGGTTTTATAAATAACCCTAGGTGTCTTGTAAAAAAAAAAAAAAAGAACTGCAAAAAATTGAGTGAACGGCAAAGGCAAGGCAGTTGGCCAAAGAGAAAAAGAAAGAAGGTAAGGCAGCCAGCCAAGGAGAGAAAGAAAGAAGACAAGGCAATCGACCAAGGTGAGTGTAATAGCCCAAAGATAGGTAGCAAGCCAGCTGGCCAAAAAGAATGTAGCAGCCACTAAGGAGAAGTAGCAAGGTGCAACCTAAGGAGGACAGAAAGAAAGCAAGGTAGCTAGCCACCCCTACTAGCAAACCACTAAGGCAGCAACCGGCAAGAGGTGGAGTAGCAGCCAGCAGGTGGTGGAGCAGCAGCAAAAAGGTCTTGCACTAGCAACCAACATGCAGAACGCAGTGGCATGCAAAGACAACTACAACGTGCGGGGATAGCAGCAGCGGTGCAAGAAAATAATGGCAGTGCACGGGGATAGTGACAGTGATGCGAGAAGACAACTACAGCATGCACAGATAGTAGCAGCAACACGAGAAGACAACTGCAGCGTACGTGGATAGCAATAACGGCGCAAGAAGATAGCTACAGTGCACAAGGATAGCAACAACAACATGAGAAGACAACTATAGTGCGTGCAAATAGTAGCAACGACATGAGCAGACAATAGCAGCACGGGTTGATAACAACAACAGGGTGAGCAGACAACAGCAGTGTAGGCGGATAGCAGCAATGGCACATGTAAACAGCAGCAGCACACTCAAATAACAGGAATAATGTGTGTGGATAATAGTTACAGCACATGTGAATAGTAGCAACACGAGTGAATAGCAACAGTGGCACGAGTAGACAACAACAGTGATCTTGAATAGTAGGAACAACGCATATGGACAAAAGCAGCTGCAGTGTAAACAGTAGCAACAACGCGCGCAGATAATAAGAGTAGCACTTGTAGACAGTAAGAATAGCATGTGCAGTAAGCAACCGTAATGCCTGTGGACAACAAGAGCAACACAGGAATAGTGCATGTAGATAATAACAGTAGCACAAGTGGACAGTAATAGCTATACATGTAGACAACAAGAGCAGCGCATTTGGAGTGTGTGCATACAGTAGCAACAACATGTGCGAATTGCGTGCGAACAGCAGTAGCAGCATGTGCGAACAGCATTAGCAGTGCACACAGACAGCAGGAACAACGTGTGCAAACAAACAGCAACAACAGCGTGTGCAGACAGACAACAGCAATAGCGTGTACAGACAGCATCAGTAGTGCGCACAAACAACAGCGGCACCATGCGTGGACAGCATTAACAGTGCGCACGGACAACATTAGCATCACATATAGGCAACACTGATAACAAGTGAGACAACACTGACAGGGAAGGAAGGAGAATATCCATATTCTACTCTAGCAATATATACACATTGAGTGATCGTTTTTGAGGAAAGTTTTTACCATAAACTCTTGAAAAATTTATTGAAAAAATAGGATGGGATACCCTTGGAATGATCGGGAGATCATTGTAAGTGGTTAAGGAGTAGTCCTTCCATAAATGGTGAAGGAGCGATCCTTCCACAACATTATTGTATCCCTTGATAGCAAGAGTGGATTGTGTGATTTAGGAAGGATCCTATCACACTGTGGACGTAGTTCACACATTGTGGGTAAACCACGTAAAAATTATTGTGTGTTCTTAGGTGCTTACGTATTGATGTTTTAGTCATACGGTCGCACTCACATAAAAGAGAAAAATAAAAATTGGATCATCGGCTCTAATAAGCTACAGAGGTTAAATCCAAATCGATTTGTAAAAAGCGTATATCTTAAACTGATTCACCCCCTTCTCAGTATGAGACATAAAACAATCCTCATCAAGTGGTATCAGAGTCGGTTCTTCTGTTGATCTAATTTTTCTACTTTAAATTGAAGTTGTGCATTGCTGTGTGAGTTTTTATCTTTATTGTTGCTTGAGATTATGGATAGCATGAACAGTATTAACAGCAAGGGCATTCCTACTTTTGATAGATAGAATTATCAGTTATGGAAGAATAAAATGCTTTCATATCTGATGTCCCTTGATCTTAATGTGTTTAAGTCTGTTATTAGTGGCTTTATCCTTGTTGCTGAAGGTGTTCTTATGATGCCGACTAATAAGAAGAATTTGGAGTGTGATGGAAAGGTGAGAAATGCCTTATACACCTTCCTATCAGACAAAGAATTCACCAAGGTGATGAGGTGCAACACAGCCAAGCAAATTTGGGACAAATTGAAGAATATCTATAAAGGAGCAGATTCAAAAACATAAAAATACAGAATGATGAGACTATGGATGTGTTCTTCATAAGAGTCAATGAAAATGTGTGCTCCATCAGAGACTATAAAGAGGAGATCCACGATGCTACTATGGTAAGGAAAATAGTTAGAACTTCGTCGAAAGCTTACAACGCCAAAGTCTCTTCCATAGAAGATAAAGATCTAGATAAGTTGCCTTTAGATGACATGTACAGCATATTGGTGGCTTATGAAATAAGAATAGCTCCAATGAAGAAAGAAAAGAAATCTAAGGTGAAGAAGGAGCTGGCGTTCATGGCAATAAAAAAGTTAAAGATTAAAGAGCAAGAAGAGAAGTTCGACAACAGCTCTGAAGAAGATGGTGATACTAAGCTGGATGAAGTCATGGCATACATCATTAGGAACTTGAGGAAAGGAAAAGGCAAGTACAAGGGAAAATTACCCTTAAAATGCTTTAGTTGTTGAGCAATTAGGCACTTTACTATGGAATGCCCAAAGAGAAAAGAAGCAAATAGTAAGGATGATGATGAGTCAGTCTCAAGGAGGGAGACAAAGCAATCCAGCTACTCCAAAGATGGAAATTCAGGTGCCAAAGAGAAAAAGAAGTTCTTCAAATCTAAAAGAAGAAATTTCCTGAGTAAGCTAAAGGAAAAAGATTCTAAAAAAGAAAGTGACGATGATTTTGATAATGAGACTGCAAAAGATGTGCTAGTCACTCAAGTAAATGATGATCAAGAATCTTCAAGTCAGGAGAAATCAATAGAAGAGGAAAAGGATGACTTATTGGAGCAACTTGAGAATAAGTTAAGAGCTTGTTTGTGTAAAAACAACAAGATAGAAAAAGTGGTAATTCATCTCAAGAAATTATGTGAAAATTCTTCTACTGATGAATCTAATCTCCATATGAAGGTAAATAAGTTTGAAGCAAAAGAGAAAGAGTACCTGAAGAGAATTGAGAAGCTAAGTGTACTTGAGGTAAAGCAAGGCAAGATACAAGAAGACCTTGATGCTAAAATGATTGCATAAGAATAAGAGATGTTGACTTTGCAAGCCAAGCTTTACAAGGTCGAGTCTGAGCTAAAAAAGCATAAAGAAAGCTTTATGCAGGCCATGGAAGTGAAAAGAGAGTCATCATTAGCAAATGCCATCAAGGAGGATTCTACTGAAAAGTTGGATAAGTGTCTAAGCAATCAAAGACCTCATTCTATAAGGAAGAAAGGACTTGGCTACATTGAAAAGCTGAGTTAGAAGGTAGAAAAAAAAAAGAAAAGAAAATTGTGTTTGTACCTAAAAGCAAGCACAATGACTTGATGGAAAAGTGAGACTAATCTAAGTTAAAATGGATTAGGAAAGATGTGGTAGAGACTCCTATCCAAAAGAGACAAGCTGTAAAGATCGTGAAAAGGCTACCACACCAATTGCTAAAGAAAGAAGACATAAACTTGGTAAAATAAGTAAATCCAAGTTTGTAGGTTTTTGTTAGAGCTGTGGTAATATGGGTACAAGGCTAAGGAGTAAGTGGTTAAGGAGTAGTCCTTCCATAAATGGTGAAGAAGTGATCCTTCCATAACATTATTGTATCCCTTAATAACAAGAGTAGATTGTATGATTTAGGAGGAATCTTATCACATCGTGGATGTAACTCACACATTGTGGGTGAATTATGTAAAAATTATCATATGTTCTTAGATGCTTGTGCATTGAATTTTTTTAATCGTACGGTCACACTCATATAAAAGAGAAAAATAAAAATTGGATTATCAACTCTATCAAGCTACAAAGGTTAAATTCAGATCGATTTGTAAAAAGCGCATATCTTACACTAAGTCACCCCCCACTTAGTGTGAGACCTAAAATGGTCCTCATCACTTGTTAGTGTCTATTGTTCCTACAGCTTTGTATAGGTTGTAATTGTTGTCAACTAGGTTTAACTGTGCAAGAAAGTAAAGCCACATGGAAGGGAAAGAAGGTAAAAGCCACACGGAGGGGCAAGAACGTAAAGCCACATGGAAGGGCAAGACAGTAAATTCGCCCTATTAGGGTTTCATGGAGGAGTATATAAAGGCCAACATAAGAGAGTGAACAGTGTAACCGTCGTTGGAAAAATGCAGAGGTCGGCAAATTGAGCAAATTGGAGCAAGCCGTGTAATGGCAAGAGAGAGAAACCCATGAAGAAGGGCACACCACCAGCACACCAGTTGTCGGTGAGGAGACAACACAGCAAAGAAGTAGAGAGAGAAAAGACGGTTGAAAAATAGAGAAACGACTAAAAGGGAGCTAGACGACAAAGCAAGTCGACGGCAAAACAGAATGGACGGTGAGATAGATCCAGCTAGACAGTGAGAGAGATCCGGTTAGACGAAGAGAGAGAGACCACCGGTAGAACACAAGAGAAAGAGAGAAAAATTGAGACGGTCGTTGGAAGAGAGAGAAAAGAGGTATATGGCCAGAACAGAGGAGTCGACGAGAAGGAGAGAAAAAGAAACCCGACGGCCAACCAAGTGAGCACGGCAAAACACACCACCAGCGGAAGGAGAGAAACCCAACGGCCAAACAGGGAAGGAGAGAAAAACCTGTTACGACTAGAATAGAGGGGTGGACAGCCGATGAACAGTGACTGGCAGAAAAGGAAAAAAAAATCTGATATGGCCAAAGGAGGTGTGAAACGAAAAAAGGCAAACCAGAAACATACGTAAGGCGAGTCGTGAGATAGTGAGATCGTGGGGCAAGGAGATGGGTGAGACCGTGAGATGGTGAAAGCAAGAGTTGTGTGAGACAACGTAGAGAAGAAATTCGGCAAAGCATCGGAAAGAGCTCAACGTATTTCCAGATTTCTTTAAGAGAGGTTAGAGAGCGTTGCGGTGAACTTCAAAGCGGCAGTGGAGCAACCTTTCAATTCAACAGAGGCAAGACAAGCTAGAAGAAGGGTAGACACAGTAAGTGACACTCTTTGTATTGTACTTGCTTAGTAATTGCAATAGTGAAAGGAGCAAAAGATTAAGACATCCATTGTAACTAGAATTCTCAAGTACAGTGGATAGTATTGGTAAGGGAGAGTCCCTACCATCATGGATGTACGTCACGTTGACGGAACCACGTAAATCTCATGTGTCTTTAATTTACTTTATGTTCCGTGTTTTGAATTGAGTTATGAATGCAGCTAAAGTATCAGCCAACCCATAACCTAACGAAGACCTAAACAAGAACATCCGAATTGTCTATTAGGCAAGGTGTCTGAAAGGTGACTTTGGGGACTATTGTGATTAGTAGGTAGCAATAGATCTACCTTAGTCGAGTCTAAGAAAGAGTTTGCTTTTAAGAAGAGGTTGAAGTTGTTCACTTACCTGCGAATTGCGAATTGTGGTGATATTGATTCAGCCCCCCTCTCAGTATCACAAACTAGTAGATCCTAGGGAAAAGTCGGGAACTTCAGTGTCGACGATCTAATTTTTTATCTTTCTCCTTTACATGAGAGTTGTCATACGGATATCAATCAAACGCAAGCACTAGAGAATGCATAGATATTTATACGTAGTTTACCCACAATGTATAAGTTATGTTCACGGTATGATAAGATTACTCCTAAATCACACAATCCACTCTTGTTATCAAGGGATACAGTTTGGTTGTGGAAGGATCACTCCTTAAACACTTACAATAATCTCCTGATCACTTAAAGGATTGATCTCCCGATCACTTAACAAGCTGATATCCCAATCACTCTAAGGGTATCCTATTCTTTTTCACAAAATACATAAACAGTTTATGATAATGATTTTCTTAAGATAAATCACTCAATATGTATAGGCTGTTGTTGCAGAAAACGGATCTTCTCTTTCCTCACTATCGGTCTTTGCTTAGGCTTTGCTAGTCTCTTCTCTACAGGTTATCTCCAAAGCAAGTTATCTTTACTGCAAATTCTTTCCTCTATAGGTTCTCTCCACTGTCAATTCTCTCCGCTGCAGGTTCTCTCCCTTTATTGTCAATGTTGCCTCACCTGCTCCCTCGGTAGGTTCTGTCCTCTGCTGTTGATGCTGCCTCAGCAAATTCTCTCTTCTTGTTACCGGTGTTACCTCACCTGCTACCTGGCACGTTTCTTCCTTTATTGCCAATGCTACCTCCTTCTGCCTTGGCAAGTTCTTTTCCCCTACTACTGGTGCTACCTTACTTGCTGACAGGGCACATTTTCTCCTCTACTGTGGCAAGTTGCCAGACCTACTGTAAGGCGTGTTTTTTCCTTTGCCATGGTAAGCTATTCGACCTACTGTAATTGCTGCCTACACATACTGCTCTCACTTCCTGCGTGTGCTGCTCTCGCTATTATTGCTACTTACACATTTTGCTATCGTTACCTGCATGTGCACGGGCTACTATTGCTACTTGCTTGATCTACTATTGTTTCCTATGTGTTCTGCTATCGCTACCTTCACATTATACTGTTGCTGCTTGTATGTGCATGGACTGCTATTACTGCCTACGTGTTCTGTTATTACTGCCTGTACATTCTATTGTTACTGCCTGCACGTGCACGAGTTGCTATTGCTACTTACGTGTTCTGCATGTGCACGAGCTACTATCACTGCCCACGCATTCCACTATTGCTACTGTTGCTACTGCTCCTAGTTTTACTACCCTTGTTGCTACAATTTGCTTGCTACACTTCTCTTCTTCTTTAGGTGGCTACTAATTGTTGCAAGTTGCAACTAGTGTTGTGGATTACTGGTTTGCTACCCTTGCTCCCAGACCCTACTGATTCTCTTTCACCTTCTGCAGTTACTGGTTTTTGCTACACCTTTTATCGAACCTTGCTGATTCTCCTTCACCTTTTACAGTTCCTAGTTTTTACTACACCTTTTGCTAGATCCTACTATTACACCTTTCTTTTGGTGTTGCCGGCTGTTGCACCTCTACTTTGGTATGGCCAGCTACTGCTCTCCTCGACTGGCTTTCTCTTTTAGCTAGCCGCTGCAATTAGGTTTTCCTTTCTCTCAAACAATTCTGTAGTGCACACATTCTTGCAAGGTGCATGGGGTTATTTATAGAGCCTTGAGATTAGGGTTACACGATCATTAATGATCATCGTTGATTCCCAACAGTTGCCTTACAATCAATGACCAAATTTGATTCCAAAAATTTAGGGTCAATAGTCAAGGGTCAACGGTCAACTTTAACCCCTAAAATTTAGGGTCATGGTTAATATTGACTCATTAACTTCAAGGTTGACCTGCCATTACTGTTTTTGCCCAATGACCTCTCTGCATCTTAAAGGCATTCATAACATCAAATCAACACATGCAACCATATGAGATGGTGTTGACAACAAATCCAACATTAGCCATTAAAGATAGGCTCAATAATCTCCCCTTTTGGATTTGTTAGCAACGCATTAAATCCAACATCTAGCAATGCACATATAACAACCTTTGACATTCACAGCTCTCCCTACACATTGTTATTCACAGCTCCCCCTAAAACATGCATTTCCCTTAATTAGGCTCCCCCTTTTTTCTGCTTCTCCCCCTTAATAGTTTCTCTCATTTATTTATCAACCTACTCTCCCTTTTAATCAATATATACTCTCTTTGGATTTAAGCAAAATATCTCCCCTTTTGACAACAAATCCAAAGAATAATAGAAGAGAGAAAGGGAGAGGGGTTAGAGAATACCTCAACTTTTAAGGCCTAAACACATACATTCAACCCTATTTATCCAAGATGTCCCAATCTTTTATACCGCAACAAGTTCTCATCTTTGGTGCTTACGTAACATGTGTTTTTGCTTATGGAAACTTGGTATAAGTTTCCATTTGTTCTTTCACCCTTAGTAAGAACAACACCATATCTTAATCTCTTCATTATGCAGCCACTCTTATTAAAAGTAACTTCATGTCCATTATCACAACACTAGCTTACATTGATGAGATTATGTTTTAACCCTTCAACATAAAGCACTTTCTTAGTTTCAATTTTTCTACACTAATTTCAATAGCATCGATACCTTGAATCTTCAAGGTACCATCATTGTCAAATCTGACTGACCCTCTATCATATTTTACTACTTCCTTCAACATTTTGGAGTCTCTTCTCATAAATGAACAGCAGTCACTGTCCAGGATCCATTACTTTTCTTTCTTGAAAGCTTTTAAGGCTACTTCCACAACTATAGTCTTTTCTCTTCCTCTTTTTCTTCTTTGGCCGAATGTAAGAGCATATATAGGTATTTTCCTTTGCACTTTTTGACCTGGCAGCAATGTCAAGCAATCTTCAGTAGTATGTCCAGCATTTTCACATTTTCCACAGATTTCTCCCAACAAATCCAATTTGTTTCTCAGTGGAATATAACTTCTTTTTACCTGAGACTGTCTCCTTTCTTGATAGATTCTCCCCCTAAACACTTGCGTCACATTTCTCTTCATTATAGGCCCATTGCTCCAATACACATTAGCCTTATACCTATACTTACCACAGCTCCAACAAAATCCTTCAAATCTGGATTTTCTTCTTTCAGTAAGTCCATATCTCTTGTCTTCAGCAACTATTGTGGCTACCTACTTTTCATTTTTGACAACCTATCTCCTTTGGATGGGAGTCTTCACTACATCTTTCTTAACCTATTTTAGCTTAGGTTGGTTTCTCTTTTTCATCACGTCATTATGTTTGCTTTCAGGTACAAATACAATTTTCTTCTTCTCTTCTACCTTCTCATTTGGCTTTTTGATATAGTTAAGGCCTTTCTTCCCTATGGAATGAGGTCTTTGTTTGCTTAAACACTCATTTAATTTTTTGGTAGCATCCTCCTTAAGGCATTTGTTGAAGACGACTCTCCTCTCACTTCTATGGCTTGTATAAAGTTTTCTTCATGCTTCCTCAGTTTAGACTTAGCCTTGTAGAGCTTAACTTGCAAAGTTAGCACCTTTTGCTCTTGTGTAATCACCTTGGCATCAAGATCTTTGTGTATCTTACCTTGTTCTACCTTAAGTACGCTTAGCTCCTCAATTCTCTTCAAGTACTTGTTCTCTTTTACTTTAAACTCCTTTACCTTTACCTAGAGATTAGATTTACCAATAAAAGAATTTTCATATAGCTACTTAAAATGCTTTACTTCTTTTTCCAACTTGCTATTTTTGTACAAACAAGCTCTCAACTCAATCTCAAGTTGTTGCACCAACTTATCCTCTTCCTTTTCTGTTGATTTCTCATCACTTAAAGATTCTTGATAATCATCTACTTAAGTGATCAACACATCCTTTACAGCCTCATCATCGAAATCATCATTAACTTTTTCTTCAAAATTTTCTTCCTCCAACTTGCTCAAATAATTTCTTTTTTTGGATCTAAAAAGTTGCTTTTTCCTTTTGACACTTGAATTTCTAACTTTAGAATAATTGGATTTCTTTGTTCTCCACCTTAAGGTAGGCTCGTCATCATCATCACTGCTTGCTTCTCTCCTCTTTAGGTAGTCCACGGCAAAGTACTTAATTGCTTCACAACTAAAGCACTTTAAAAGTAGTTTTCCCTTGTACTTCCCTTTTCCTATCCTCATATTGTTAGTGATGTATGCCAAAACTTTATCCAATTGAAGATCACAGCCTTATTCTGAGTTGCTATCGGATTCTTCTTCTTGGTCTTTAATCGTTAATTTCTTCATTGCCTTAAAAGCTAGCTCCTTCTCTACCTTAAACTTCTTTTCTTTTTTCCTTGGGGCTATTCTTATTACATAAGCCATCGATATGCTGTACAAATCATCTAACAATTGCCTATCCAAGTCTCTATCTTCTAAGGAGGAAACTTTGGCTTTGTAAGCTTCTAATAAGGTTCTAAGTATTTTCCTTATCATAGTAGCATCATTGATCTCCTCTCCATAACCTCTAATGGAGCACACAATTTCGTTAACTCTTGTAAAAAAGGCATCTACAGACTTATCATTTTGCATCTTTATGTCTTCAAATTTGCTCCTCTAGATTTGTAGCTTGGCTTCCTTCACAACCTTGTCTCCTTCGTAAATATTCTTTAGTTCATCCTAAATTTATTTAGATGTGTCCCTATCACTTTGGTGAATTCTTTGTTTGATAAGGAGGTATACAAGGCATTTCACGCCTTTCCATCACATTCCAAATTCTTTTTATCAGTAGGCATCATAGCAGTACCTTCAGCAACAAAGATGAAACCACTAACAGCAAATTCCAATACACCCAAACCAAATGACATCAGATATGATAGTATTCTATTCTTCTATAACTGATAATTTTATGCATAAAAAGTAGGAAAGTCCTTGCAATTAATACTATTCATGCTGTCTATGATATCAATGAAGTTCTCGACTTCTCCCTAGGATCTATTAGTTTATGATACTGAGAGGGGGGGTGAATCAGTATCACCACAATTCGCAATTCGCAGGTAAGTGAACAATTTCAATCTCTTCTTAAAAGCGAACTCTTTTTCAAACTCGACTGAGATAGATTTATTGCTACCTACTAATCACAATAGTCCCCTGTTGAATTATCCTGATTTTTAGGATCTGATTATTAGGAATATTCATTCCTGATTTTGTAGATCCTAATTATTAGGAAATAGCTGTAAATAATTAATTAGGAAATGATTTCTTAGTATCCCTTGATTTGTGGGATTATAGTAGTATTTTATAGATCTATTTTTCCTAATTAGTATTTGTATAAGTCCTATAAATAGCTTTGTAATCTTGGTACAAGAATAAGAAGAAAAAGATCACAATTCTTTTCTCTAAATTCTACATGGTATCAGAGCTATAGGCTTATTTTTCTAGGCTAGGGTTGTAGTGCATCCTTCATTGATGCGATAATCTTCCAATCACAGCCTTCATTGCTGGGTTTGTCTTTATTCTTAATAGTACATCCTTCATTGATGCGATAATCTTCCAATCACAGCCTTCATTGCTGGGTTTGTCTTTATTCTTAATAGTACATCCTTCATTAATGCGATAATCTTCCAATCACAGCCTTCATTGCTGGGTTTGTCTTTATTCTTAATAGTGTATCCTTCATTGATGTGATAATCTTCCAATCACAGCCTTCATTGCTGGGTTTGTTTTTGTCCTTAATTATCTGATCGCAACTGTCATTATTGTGATCTCTTTAGCAATATTTTTTCTCTCTTCACTTTTAAACTTGTCCCAATTTTTTTGTCCTTCCTTTCCAAGTACGTTCTTTGTACCTGGAATTACGATGTCTATGACAAAAGTAATTGGAGATACTTCGGGTCAAAATGAGAACCCCAACAATGGGAAACCAACAACCTTAAGCCGAGAGTGGGGAAACAAAGGAGGACAATCAAGGTCCCAAGCTAATCTAATTGAACACACCAGCCAACAAATCAATCACAATGAAGGACAGGTGAAAGAATCCTTCAGCGGTGAAGAAATAGAAAAAATTAAAGGGCTTTTAGGGTCTCTGGATAAACCCTCTGACGTGTGGTCCTTAGCACTCTCAGGTAAGTCTCCATTCTCTTTTAGTCTAAATGCCTCAAAAAAACTTTCAAGTGAAGTTTGGATAATAGACTCAGGTGCCACTGATCACATGACTCATACTACACATTTTTTCATTACCTATACTCCATGTCCAAGCAATACGAAAATAGTGGTGGCAGATGGTTCTATGGCTACTGTTGCAGGGGTTGGTGATATCTATATTACACCTATTCTCATTCTAAAAGATGTTCTCCATGTGCCGAAACTATCAGCCAACCTAATTTCCATAAAAAGGCTCACCAATGACCTCAAATGTTATGCAATGTTTTACCCTACCTACTGTATTTTTCAGGAACAGGATTCGGAGAGGAAGATTGAACTTGCTAAGGAAAGGAATGGGCTGTACTACCTTGAGACGCCAAGGATTTCAAAGAAAGTCATGAACAATTCACCCTTATCATTTCTTAGTGCTTCAAATAAGGATGTCATTTGGCTTTATCATTTTTGTTTTGGTCATCCATCTTTTCGTGTCTTAAATGTCATGTTTCCTTCTTTGTTTAAAGGATTAGATATGAGTCAATTCCATTGTGATACTTGTGAATTTGCTAAGCACACTCGTGTATCTTTTCCTATAAACAATAAAAGAAGTTCTCACCCTTTTGATTTGATTCACAATGATATTTGGGGACCCTCCACAATTCCAAATATCTCAGGAGCTCGATGGTTCGTTTCTCTAATCGATGATTGCATTAGGGTCACATGGATATTTTTACTTAAAAACAAATCTGATGTAAGTAGTATTATTCCTAATTTTAATTCTATGATTCAAAATCAATTTGGGGTTAAAATTAAGAACTTTAGATCAGATAATGCTAGAGATTACTTTAATCAGATCTTGTCAACCTACTTCCAAAAGGAAGGGATCATCCATGAGTCATCTTGTGTAAACACCCCACAACAAAATGGGGTGGCTGAAAGAAAAAATGGTCATTTGCTCAACATTACTCGAGCATTGTTGTTTCATGGAAATGTCCCTAAGTCTTATTGGGGGGAAGCTGTCCTTACATCTACATATATGATTAATAGATTGCCATCAAGAGTATTAGATTTCAAAACTCCTATGACAGTTCTTTCTAGCTTTTATCCCCATTTTAGGACAACAAATAATCTTATACCTAGAATCTTCGGTTGCACCTCATTTGTACATGTTCATAATCAGCAAAGGGGAAAACTAGATCCTAGAGCAATCAAGTGTGTCTTTCTTGGTTACTCCTCTACACAAAAGGGATATAAATGTTATCATCCTCCTTCTCGAAAGACCTATATATCAGTTGATGTCACATTTGTAGAAAATAAACCTTACTTTCCACAATCTTATCTTCAAGGGGAGAAGTCATTAGTTGATGACCTTAATCTTGACTTACCTCCTAATAATCTTCCAATCCAAATTCCCACTTGTGATCAACCAATCCCTGATCAATCAACTCCTGACCAATTAACCTCTAACTCTGATCAACAGGCCCCTCATGAATCAGTTCGTGCCACTTCAATCCTAGACTCACCCTCTATAATTGAGCCTATTCCAGAACAAGAATCCACTTCCATATCTCCCCATATTCATGACTCTATGAGATTTTCTCAAGTATACTCAAGAAATACAGCAATTCCAGACCAAACACAAGTTCAAGATTTCCATCCGGGTTTTGCAAATGAATTTTCGGTAAGTTCCGACTCTCCTTCGCATAAACAATCAATTGACATGCCAGAAAATGACTTGCATCTTCCCATTGCTGTTAGAAAAGGTACTAGAGAGTGCACAAAGCGACCCCTATATCCACTATCTCATTATGTGTCACTTGACCACCTATCACCATCTCATAAAAATTTCATTGTGAGTCTAAACACCTTTTCTATTCCAAGTACTTTATCTGAGGCATTGTCTAAAGAAGAATGGAGGAATGCAATGAGAGAAGAAATGGATGCACTAGAAAAAAACCAGACTTGGGAGATTGTTGAAAAACCTAAGGGAAAGAATCTTGTGGGCTGCAAATGGGTTTTTACCTTGAAATATAAAGCTGATGGTTCTCTTGAAAGATATAAAGCGCGATTGGTGGCAAAGGGTTATACTCAGACTTATGGAGTAGATTATCAGGAGACATTTGCTCCGGTGGCAAAGATGAACACAGTGAGGATTTTACTCTCTTTGGCAGCTCATTTTAATTGGCAACTTCGACAATATGATGTGAAGAATGCATTCTTACATGGAGACCTAGAAGAGGAGATTTACATGAGTATTCCACCGGGATTTGAAGGAGAAAAGACAACAAGTAAAGCATGTAGATTACGAAAAGCACTATATGGGCTCAAGCAATCACCTAGAGCCTGGTTTGGGAGATTTTCTAGAGTTATGAAAGCTTCAGGCTACAAACAAAGCCAAGGTGATCATACCCTTTTCATTAAGCATTCGACAAAAGGGAAGGTGACAGCACTTTTAGTGTACGTTGATGATATTATAGTCACAGGTGACGATGATGAGGAGAAACAACAGTTAAAGCAGTGTTTGATTAAAGAGTTTGAAATAAAAGAGCTAGGAAGACTCAAATACTTTCTTGGCATTGAAGTTTCCTACTCTAAACAAGGAATTTTTGTCTTACAACAGAAGTATATGATTGATCTCTTGAGGGAAACTGGAAAACTTGGTTGTAAACCAGTAGCCACACCTATTGAGCCTAATAAAAAGCTTGGGGATGCAAAGGAAGAACCTACTGTAGATCGAGAAATGTATCAAAAATTGGTCGGGAAACTCATCTATTTGGCTCATACTAGGCCTGATATTGCCTATTCAGTAAGTGTGATTAGTCAATTTATGCATGACCCAAGAGAATCACACTTACAAGCTGTCAATCGAGTGCTACATTATTTAAAAGGAAGTCCTGGAAAAGGAGTCCTATTCAGGGGAAATCAAGAATTGGTGTTGCAAGCTTATACTGATGCTGATTATGCAGGATCCATGGTGGATAGAAGGTCAACATCTGGTTATTGCACTTTTCTTGGCGGAAATTTAGTAACTTGGCGGAGTAAAAAACAGAATGTAGTTGCAAGATCAAGTGCTGCATCAGAATTTCGAGCAATGGCCCAAGGAATATATGAGCTATTATGGCTTAAAATCATCCTAGAAGATTTGAAAATCAAGTGCAAGGGTCCTATGAAGCTGTATTGTGACAATAAATCAGCAATTGATATTGCTCATAATCCCGTACAACATGATAGGACGAAACATATTGAAATTGACAGGCATTTCATCAAAGAAAAGGTAAAAGAGGGGTTAATCTGCATGTCCTACATACCTTCTAGAGATCAATTAGCTAATGTGCTAACCAAAGGACTTAATGGCGGGATCTTTCATGAAATAATCTCCAAGCTGGGAATGGAAGACATCTATTCCTCAGTTTGAGGGGGAGTGTTGAATTATCCTGATTTTTAGGATCTGATTATTAGGAATATTCATTCCTGATTTTGTGGATCCTAATTATTAGGAAATAGCTGTAAATAATTAATTAGGAAATGATTTCTTAGTATCCCTTGATTTGTGGGATTATAGTAGTATTTTATAGATCTATTTTTCCTAATTAGTATTTGTATAAGTCCTATAAATAGCTTTGTAATCTTGGTACAAGAATAAAAAGAAAAAGATCACAATTCTTTTCTCTAAATTCTACATCCCCAAAGTCACCTTTCAGACACCTTGCCTAATAGACAATACGGATGTTCTTGTTTAGGTCTTCGTTAGGTTATGGGTTGGCTGATACTTTAGCTGCGTTCACAACTCAATTCAAAACACAGAATGTAAAGCAAATTAAGGACATACGAGATTTACATGGTTCCGTCAACGTGACGTACATCCACGGTGGTAGGGACTCTCCTTCTACCGAGACTATCCACTATACTTATGAATATACGTTACAATGGATGTCTTTAATTCTCTGCTCCTTTCAATATTGCAATTACTAAGCAAGTACAATACAAAGAGTGTCACTTACTGTATCTACCCTTCTTCTAGCTTGTCTTGCCTCTGTTGAATTGAAAGGCTGCTCCACTGCTACTTAAAAGTTCACTGCAACGCTCTCTAACCTCTCTTGAAGAAGTTTGGAAATACGTTGAGTTCAATGCTTTGCTGAATTCCTTCTCTACATTGTATCACACAATTCCTGCTTTCACCGTCTTACGGTCTCACCCGTCTCCTTGTCTCACGATCTCACTGTCTCATGGCTCGCCTATCTGTTTCTCTCTCTTGCTGTCCAGTCAGATTTCTCTCTCTTCTTGCCGAATTTCTCTCTCTTACCATCAAATTTCTCTCTCTTCCCCTGATTTCTCTCTCTTCATCCGTCTTCGATTCTACCAGTGGTTTCTCTCTCTTCATTCAGCTGGATCTATCTCACCGTCCAGTTGGATCTGATTTTGGCCGTATCAACTCCTCTGTTCCGGCCATCTCCTCTTTCTCTCTCTCTCGATGGCTGTTCTTTGTTGCCGTCGGTATCTCTCTCTTCTATGGCCGTCTGGTTTCTTTTTCCACCAGTTTGCTTTTCTTCATCCTGCCGTCCAACCCCGTCTAGCCGTAACTGGTTTTCTCTCCCGTCAACCCGTTTCTCTGTTTTTCCGACCGTCTGTTTCTCTCTCTACCATGTTGTCTCCTCGTAGATCGCTGGTGTGTCGTTCCTCATGGGTTTCTCCCCTTCCGCCGATCTACTTTGATTTGCTCAATTTGGCCGTTCTTCGTTCTATTCAATTTCCGACAACTGCACTGTTCACGACGGCTGCACTGTTCACGACGACTACTCTTTTCAGGTGTTGTTCTTCTGTGTAGGGTTTGGTGTTTTGTCATGTATTCAATTGTGTTGGCCTTTCTTGTCTCCTTGGTTGAATGGTTTCTTTTGTGTTTTCCGAACTCACTCTTTGTGTTTATGCCTTTCACCCTCTCTTCTTACCGTGTATGCAATTGTGTTGGTCTTGCCTTATTTTTGTCTTCCAAGGTCTTTATATATCTCTTCCATGAAACCCTAATAGGGCTTACATGGTGGATTTACATTCTTGCCCTTACGTGGCAGATTTATTTTCTTGCACACTTAGACCTAGTTGATAACAATTACAACCCATACAAAGCTGTGGGAACAACAATCAATTAGCAGTAGAGATAATAATTCATAGCAGTAACAAACAATTTCATATCAAAGCAAGAAAAGTGGATCAACAGAGGAACTTGGCTCTGATACCACTTCATAAGGACCTTCTTAGGTCTTACACTGAAAGGGGGGGTGAATCAATATGAGATATTCACTTTTTACAAATCTTTTTGGATGAACCTCTATGACTTGTTAGAGTCGATGATCTAATTTTTTATCTTTCTCTTTTACGTGACAATAGTCGTACAGATATCAATCAAATGCACGCACCAAAAAACACACAGAAATTTTTACGTAATTTGCCCACAATGTGTGAGTTATGTCCACGATGTGATATGATCACTCCTAAATCACACAATCCACTTTTGTTATCAAGGAATACAGTTTGGTTATAGAAGGATCACTTTTTGACCACTTGTGGAAGGATCACTCTTTAACCATTTACAATGATCTCCCGATCACTCAAAGGTTTGATCTCTTGATCACTCAACGGAATGATCTCTCAATCACTCCAAGGGTATCCCACCCTTTTTCATAAAATACATAAATAATTTATGATAATGACTTCCCTAAGATAAATCACTCAATGTGCAAAGGTCGTTGTTGCAGAAAACAAATCTTCTCTTTCCTCACTACCAGTCTTTGCTCAAGCTTTATCGATCTCTTCTCTACAGGTTATTTCCGCTGTAAGTTATCTCTACTATAAGTTCTCTCCTCTGTAGGTTCTTCATACTATCGACTATCTCTGTTGTAGATTCTCTCCCCTTGCTGCCAATTTTGCCTCACCTCCTCCCTCGATAGGTTCTTTCCTCTACTACCAGTGCTGCCTCCCCTACTGCCTCAGCAGCTTCTCTCCTCTTACTGCCAATGCTACCTCACCTACTGTGTTAGCAGGTTTTTTCCTCTACTGTCGATGCTGCCTCCTTTAGCCTTGGTAGGTTCTCTTTCCCTGCTGCTAGTGCTACCTTACTTGCTAACAAGGCACGTCTTCTCCTTTGCTAGACTTACTGTTGAGACACGTTTTCTCCTCTATTGCTGTAAGTTGCCAAACCTGCTGTCGAGCACATTTTCTCCTTTACTACGATAAGCTACCAAACCTGCTGTAGGACATATTTTCTTTTCTACTGTAGCAAGTTACTAGACCTGCTGCAATTGCTGCCTACACATACTGCTTCCACTGCCTGCGCGTGCTGCTATCGCTTTTATTACTGCTTACACATTCTGCTATCGCTGCCTAAGCATTCTGTTGTTGCTACTTGCACGTTCTGCTATCATTGCTTGCTCATTCTGTTGTTACTGCCTACATGTTCTGTTATTGTTGCCTGCACGCGTGCATTTTGCTGTTGCTACCTACACGTTTTACAGTCATTACCTGCACATGCACAAGCTACTATCGCTGCCTACACATTCTGCTATTATTGTTTGCATATTCTGCAGAAGCCTGCTGCTGCTCCTGGTTCTGCTACCCTTACCACTGCAATTTTGCTTACTGCACTTCTCTCCTTCTTTAGGTGGCTGTTGGTTGTTGTAAGTTGCAATTAGTGTAGTTTACTACCCTTCTGCTAGATCCTGCTACTGCACCTCTCTTTGGTGTGGCCAACTGCTATACCTCTCCTTTGTTATGGCCAGTTACTACTCTCCTTGGCTACCTTTTTCTCTTAGCTGGCTATTGTAATTAGGTTTTCCTTTCTCTCAAATAATTCTATAGCGCACACATTCTTGCAAGGTGTATAGGGTTATTTATAGAGCATTGAAATTAGGGTTACACGATCATCAATGGTCATTGTTAATTCCCAATGGTTGCCCTACAATCAACGGTCAAATTTGATTCCTAAAATTTACGGTTAATGGTCAAAGGTCAACGATCAGTTTTGACCTCCAAAATTTAGGGTCACAGTCAATATTGACTTATTAACTTCAATGTTGACTTGCCATCACTAGTTTTACCCAATGACCTCTCTGCATCTCAATAACATTTATAATATCAAATTAACACATACAACCATGTGATATGGTGTTGACAACAAATCCAACATTAGCCATCAAAGATTGGTTCAATAGAGAGTTTTGAGAATTTATACTTTTAATAGACAAAATTTCAGCGTTTTATCGTTTTGACCTTTATCACTTATTTCAGGGTTTTTACTAACTTAAAAGTTCATAAGGGAAAAGTGATATTTAGTGAAGTTGCAGTGGGCACATTTTTCAAATTAGAGTTGTGAGTCTAAATACAAATTTGTTTGGGTCTTGAAGCATCCTTCAAAGATAAGGTAAAACATCAAAATCTAAATCTTAATTAAAGTAAAGGTCTTGTTTGAATACTTAGTATTTAAATGGGCATAACTTGAGTTTTAAAGATCCAACTAAGGTGATTTAAAAGCTTATATTAAAACATACATTTGGATCTATAATTCTTATAAAGACACCTAAGCCCTAGTCAATTGTTTAATAGTCCAAATATGCTAAGAAGTTGCTGTAAAATCTATCACAAATTGGACTAAATCAATCTAGATTTTTAGCTTATAAATTAAGCTTTAGACCCATTTTTTGGCCAAAACTAAATGTGTTAGAAAGTTAAAAAAGAGGATTACAGTTTTAATAAAGAAGGCAAACCCTAATTCAAGCCATATCTATTCAAAAAGTTAACTTAGTACTCATCACAAGAATTATGTCATAGTTAGGAAAATGAGTTCATTGTAATATTGAGAATTGAAAAAAATTTTTAAGAGTATCCTAAGATTTTCTTGTATCTAGTGTATGTGTTCTCCAAAATATAAATAAGAACCCTTTTAGTTGGTGAGAGGGAGAAGAGACAGGACAGGCATGCAAAGAGAGTGACAAACATAGCTTAGTAAGAATTTGATTTTTTAAGTATGTGTAGTTAGAGTTTTTCAACAATTTAAAGAAATTTCAAAATATTTGGTATTTTGCCAAAATAAATTATTTTATTATGTTATTTTTTTATATTAGAATTATTTGAGTTGTTCTAATTAAATTCTTTCCTGATGAATTTATGATTTAATGCCTAACAAGTTCTAGGGACCATTCTCAACGTAGGGTATTTGTGGGCATATATTTATGGGTGATTATTTTCCATTTCATTAATTGAATCTAATGGGCCTATAATGATTTTTCGGCTTTTGGGGTTTCCGATTTCACATCCCATTTTTTGAATATTTTCCTAGGATTCTTCTATTTCTATCTGTTAGGCTTTTCTGGTTTTGTTTTGATCTATGTCTATTGTAGACCTACACTTGATCTTGACAAGAATTTTTGTTTCTTTTTAGTATTGACCTACTTTTGGGTTCATTTTCCGTTTTGGTTTCCAAGAAATTTGAAGAAACTGAAAAGGGAGAAGAAAAATCTTTTAACATATATATATAGATAGAAAAAAGTTTCATGATATATTTCAAACAAAATTCAAAGTTCACGTCTTTCTTTTAGGGAATTAACTATTTTTTTTTTAATCCAATTTTGTTGATGCTTTTGTCCATAATCGCAGCGTGTTAAACTCTTGTTATGGAATAGTTATCCACGTGGATGGGGGCCGTAAGGGTGTTAAATTATTGGATTTAATTGTATAAAATTTTACAAGGGTTTACATCACGTATACAAAACAAGTTTCGGCACCTAGAATTGTATATTAATTATTAAAAAAATAAAATTTTAGAACAGACAACACAAAAACTATTACCGACAACATAGCTTGTCATTTTGTTTCCTTCCGGATGACATGGACCAATTATCCAACTGTTATTCCGAGAGCATTTTGGGTCTTAGTGACGAAAGCGACGGTCGATGGAGGGACCCATTAATATATTATTTACGTTCTTTTGGACTCATTGCCCCCCCAGTGCCTACAATTTTTGACATGAGCAAGTGCAACTGGAGTACGCAACCTTGGCCCTTTTCTTCATACACAGCCGCCAAAATAAACGTTAAAGCTGATAGTCTGAACCCAGCATAAATTTGCACAACAAGATCCCATGACTTGGGTCCTTTTGTCTAGTCCTATTTTTACAATAATTTTTTTCCTTTATTATTTTTAAGAATACAAAAAATAAATAAATTATGTGTATTTTTTTCTCTTTTCGATAAAATGAAAAAGAAAATTTAAAATTAATTTTTAATTTTTTTTATTTGCAAATGAAGGAAAACACTCCTACATAAACAAAAACAATAATACGACTTAAAAATAATAATAAGTTATTTTTTTCTTAATTTTGTTAACACCACACACGTATTAAAGAAGAGTCTCTGTCGTTAATATAATTTGAGTAAAATGCATTATGCATTGGGATCTTAATTAATGTATTTGGTCTATTGAAGATTTCAAATTTTAGATTAATAACTTAATGATTCTCGTGCATGAAAAATAAACCTAATAAGAATCATAAAAATAATTTACCATTGTGATTTATTGTGAAATACTGTAACGGCAAGAGAATAATTTGAGAAGATGAGTATAAGATAATTGTAGAATTTTTACACAAACTCATTTCGTATTGTATTGACTCTACGTTTTCGTTATTTTCATTGCAAAAGAGTGTAAATAATGATGTAAGTTGACTAATCCTGATTTTATAGTATAAAAGGAATGAATACTCTATGTTAAAATTTTAAATTAATATTAAATATTATCAAATTAAATTGAGTAATTAAAAAGTAATAAAATATGCAATTTTAAATTCTTACATTTTTTAGTTTTTATATCATTCTACAACTTCTCTTTAAGAGAATATAAGTAATAATGCAAATTGAGTATACTTAATTTTATGGTATGAATAAGTAAACGAGATGTACATTAAAATCTTAATTTCGTGAAATTTCTAAATTAAAGTGAAAAACTATCAAGTTAAATTAAATAATTAGAAATAACAATAATATACAATTTTACATCCCTTAAAGTCGAATGTTTTTTTATTTTATTATGTAAAATTTTTGATAATAATTAATTAATTAGATATAATTCTACTTACCTAAGATTTTTTTATTTGAATTATAATAATTGAATAAAATAAACATTGAATGGTTGACTTGAGGTTGAGTTTTTAATTATTATTGTAATGAAAATTTTTTAATATTTTTAAAATTAAACAAATATTGTCGCATAAATATTGTGATTCAAAGAATTGTTAACAATAACTAAGTTTTCTCTTAATTTTAAAAATATAAATATACAACATAGGTATCTTTTTCTTATATATAATTAAGATATATTATTATTTTTTATGTTAATTAATAATCATCTTCATACTTTTCCATTCTATCCCATTATATTGCTTCTTAGATTATAAACTTATAATTCAAAATCTTTCTTCTTTGTTTCTGTTTTGCACCATAATTTTTCAATTGATTTTGATGGACAAATTACAAAATTTTTTCTATAATCTCAATTTTCATCTTATGAAAGTTTTCTTAACTTGTAAGAGAAAATTTATATGAGTGTTTGTTTTTTCCTAATGCAAGGAAACCACGAGAAGAAGAAGAAAGCAAGAAAAAAAAATCTTTAAGTTTATTTTATAAAATTTTTATTTCTAGAACTATTTACTCATTTCAAATCATTTGATATATCAATAATTTAATCCAGTGTATAGATTCTTGTGTCAAAAACAAATAAGAATGATAGGAATTCTAGCAATTCTTTCAAATATGAATTTCATTTATGTGCAAAGAAGTTCAATTTTATTAAATAAATGGCCAATAATTTTACAATTATCTTTTAGATTAATTAAAACATTATTTCCAAAAATCTAAAAATGTTATGTACTTTCTAAATTTCCCTCACTACAAAATTAGTGTAATGCAAGAAATTAAATTAATGTTACTTGCATTCAAGGACAAAAAATTTACAATTCCAACCTTAACAAAAGAAGTTTATTCATAGTAGTCAAACTTACTCTTTGCTACTTCATTGCAGGTATTCGAAAGCATTTGGGTTGTGTTCTTAGCCATCTTTTAGTTGCATATCACATTTCCATTTTCCTTGGCTAATTTTTCTTTAGCTTGGAGAATCAACTAAAAAAAACTGTTTTTTTTTTTTTATGAATCATTTGATGTAACTAAATTAACAAAAAAGTTAGGGCCGCTATCGATGCCTTTAAATTAATAGTTAAAGATAATTATTAAAAAAGAATTATTTGCCTTTCAGAAGATATCTTAATCATTAAAGACTTAAAATTTTTATTTAGAAATTTTGAGTTTCAAATTTGAGAAAGGAATGTCAAATTTATAAAAATAGAAAAAATTACTTTCATTTTATCTAATAAACTTCTAAATAGATAGAAAAAGAAGGGGGAAAAAAAAGTGACTGTATAGAAAGGCCTAATGTCAAGGAAGTTACAAATAAAGCTCATGACCAAGCTATGAAAATCAGAACTGATAGCATCACCTGCTTGGCATAGGCATATGTATGCTGATTTATCTGGCTTGAAAGAAACAATCTGGCTTTTGGAGGCTACTTTGATACACCTAAACATGGGCTTAATGGGATTATCTCTACGTTGTGTTCCTCGGGGAAGGTGTTGTTCTTATTATAACAAAGACGAGTTCCATGTTTTACTGAATGATAGTAGGATTTCAATCTAATATCTGAAATAGCAAGGCAACTGTACACGAGTTTCATTTCTTGCTCCTCTTCTGTACGAACACAAGAAGAGTATTTTGAATGTATAGTAGTCAAAGAAAAAATCACGAATAATCTAATAGATTTTTTCCTGATATTTTTTTATGAATGATATGACAGCTGCCTTTCGAATTTTAAACTTATCCTTAAAGGTTAACCAGGACAAAAAGATTTGGACATAAATTTAATAAAATACTTAACGCCCACTGCAAATTGCAAAACTAGTTAAAAAAAAAAAA